>JAJKFI010017035.1:0-16727 GCA_029204185.1 Lerista edwardsae | reverse complement strand
ACTATGTAATTACCTCAGAATATATAGCACAATCCTATGCATGTCCAATTATAGCACAATCCCATGCATGTCCACCATGCATAGGACATGGTATGAAGCAAGATAGAATTATTTCAGTGGGATCTACTTCCCAGCAAACATGCACAGGGCCATGGCTCCAAAGAATCCCCCTTCTGTTTACTTATTCTATAAGTAAATTAATATCAATTAATATCAATTTTAATTTAAAATTTTAATTATTTGTAATTAAAATGTTACTCATTTGAGCTAACTCATGGTGCAGTCCTAACCTGGAGATAGGCTGGCAACATTTGGCTAGCACAAGAGCCACCGTAAAGCTCATTTGAACCACTCTCTGACTCAGGGAGGATAGCACATGTCTGTGTGCTGGCCTCTCTGAATCCAAGAGTGGTCCAAACATACTTTATGGTGTCTCTTGTGCCAGCCAAATTTGACTGGCCTAACTATGCCAGCCTAATTCATGGTAGGGTTGCGCCCTCAGTATATAGCAGAGTAAACAGCGGAAGGGAAGGACCTAAATGTAGAGTGGGGCTGCGCAGCAAGCTTTTACAGAATTAAGGCCCAGCCAAAAATAAAAATTCCAACCTTGGCACAGAGAGAAAGACACCAGCAAGCCCCTCATACTGCCCCGCCAAAAGGGAGGGAACTTATGAGCCAAAAATATCACAAAATATCCCTCAATCCTTGAGAGAAAACACAAAGAGCAAGAAAAGGCCACACAATAAAGAAAAACTGGACTCACAACAAAAGGTGGGAATGTAAGAAAGAACAAATAAAGGAACACAGAAGGTTACATACAAAACAGAGGGTCCTAAAGGAAGCAAACACAGCCACAAAATGGCTGCCCGGCTCCTAAAGGCAGCTTGGCAGGGACAAGGAAAAGAAAATGGGCACTGGAAGAGAAAACCAGCAGACAAAAGGGAGAAAGCAAAATTAAGGCAACCATGATGACAAAAACACAAAACAATGAAAAGCTAAGTGGCTGAAACAAACAAAAACAGAGGGAGAGAGGCTAAATTCAACTTAGGATATGAGTCTAGGCCCCGTCTGGGCAGCCTGAGCTCATAGCCTCCACTGGACCCAGTACAGTGCTGACAGGACGTGCTGACAGGACCCAGGAGCTGAAGAGATCTCCAGAAAATCCTGTGGTCCCATGGAGCAGCACCCTGTTGGTGAACAGAGCATCCTCCCTGTTCAAATAAAAGTGCCACAGGTGACATGCCACAGCACATCCTCTCTGGCTTGCATATCAGCATAGACTGAGTTCAGAGGCCCTCCAGCCACTGACACTTAGCCATGCCACGCAGCCCAGTAACAGAGCCAGCCAATCAATGGCCCTAATTTTCCTGCCCTTGCCCTGCTTGCTGGTAGGGACCACGCAAAGGGTGGTGAGGCCCTGAAGAGCCCCCCCCCATTATATACACCAAAGTGCACATTCAAGTTACTCCAAATAATACTTTGCTTTCTTTCAGAGTTTCGTATAAACCAAACGAAGTTATCCCTGGATCTGTGAATGAGGTCTTAAGAAGTTATGGAAAAACAATACCCAATTTATTTATTTAAAAGATTTCTGACTGCCTTTCCTATGCCAGAGCAATTTAAGCGTTACTTGTCAAAATGGACTTTATTATTCTGTTAATAAAATCCCTTAAAAAGAAAAAGGTAGAGGATACCCAATATCACAAAGCTTTTCCTAACTGCCAAACGTTTTCCTCTTATTTCAGATTTGTATGCTGTATTTCAAATGGCATATAAGTGGCCTAAAATAGGTGCAATTATTTCAACGATCCTTCAACTCTGGACAACTAACAATTGAAGTTTCCCTTTCAGATGGTGTATGATGCAGGAAGGTGACAACTGGCAATGGTACAAAATCCGCTCCACGCGCTGAGATCATGGCCCACATTATGGCAGCACACACAACCAATTATGTGGTCATAATGTAAGAAATCGGGTTCAAACGTGTTGATGAACAAATGTCTGTATCACAGCACATGTCAAACATATTTTCCCTTTCACACCACGCATTTAGTACAGTTGCCCTGAAAAATGGGGTTGGTTTTCAGCTCAGAAGTCTCAATCATCCCCTTGCCCAGCAGCCTAACATAATAAACTGAAGTAGCCCCTAGAAAAAAGGTACACCAGAACAACATTCTGCACCACTTTGAAGTTTAGGAACTGCTGCAGATGATGGAACACCACTGTTACATTTGGGTCCAGCAGCTCCCCCTTCAGCCATAAACGCTCAAAGGTCCTTGGGCAAGGAAGTCCTCTCCTAACCTCACTTCCCCAGCAGTGAAATGAGGATACCAAGGAGGACCGACCTCTCATACAAGCTGCAATACTAGATGCACTTTCCTGGGAGTAAGCCCCATTGAACACAATGGTACTTACTTCCGAGTAGACATGCATTGGGTTGTGCTGACAGTCATTGCGAAGCTGAATGACAGAATTACCGCGGCTGCCTACCAAGTAGGTGCTAGAGAAACGAGGACACAGAAGAAGATGAAAGTTCCTCGAGGGAAAGGGCCCTGGAGGGAAAACGCTATTGCTGTGGCTGTGTCGGCAACACCACGTTGTTATACCTGTCTGAGAAGCTTCCAGCGGGCTTTAGCAGCTCCCTGCCTGCTTGTTTTCCAGCTCTCCTCCACGTCTCTTTCTGCCTGACACCTGTCAGCTGCAGGAGGGGAGCTGCTCGAGGCTGACTGTCTACTAGTCATGTTCGGTGCAGCTCTCGCTTTTTCCTCAGGCTTCGGTTCCAGCTGTGGGAGGGGAAGCGCCGCCGCCCGCCAAAAATGGGGAAACAACAGCCCCGCGCGCAGTGACTGAGACGGGACCCTCCAACTCACGGGGAGGCGGGCGGAGAAGGCACGTGGGGGACCCTGAGAGGTAAAGCGCGTTCGCCGGACTCCTCCGAAGCAGCTGATAGAACCTCCCACTGGGTCGGGAAAGAGGAGGGCCGTTAGGAGCCATCTTTGATCAGGGCAAGAATCCGGGGACGGGGAGTGGACGTCGGGGCCAGATTCAGGCTGCAGTACCGGGCAAGCTCACCTGGAAAGAAGCCCCACCGAGCGCAGTGGGATTCGTTTCTGAATCAGTGTGTGTGTCTGTGTGTGTTGTAATTTAAAAAAAAACGCGGCACAATTGCCGGGGTCTGAAATTTGAGCCTTAGCGAAAGATGTATTGCTTAGTTTTTGACAGTGGACGACGTTTGCCAATTTTTCCCCCTATGTTTTTAACAACAGGCGCCTGGCTAATAAACATCTAACAACTAAAGCTTCTCCCCCCGCACTCCATTTCTGTGTTGGAAAAAAAAAATCACCTGTTGATTTGATCCAGTTCTGGAAGTTTGACTCGCCCCACCCCCACCCCAAAATGCAACCCAATAAAATTAACTATTAATGTCAGTGGTTGGCACTAAAGTGGGATAATGTATCCGAAACATGAGTGATACAACTTAAAAAAAAAAAAGATTTTGAATAATAGGTTCACATCAGTTTCTATTTAATTTGAATGCCCAAGATGAAGATTGGATGATCCTCATACGTCAGCATCATATCTATGGGCAGGGGGGAAATTGAAGAGGGTGGTGAAGCTCGGTCGCCATTTTGTTTAAGGGCGCGCTGATGACTGTAGAAACGTAGCCTTCTGCCATCTTGGTTGTGGGCAACGGTTCCCAGCACATCGGGTTGTGGGCAGGTGAAGAGCTGAGCCGCTTGTTTATGATGTCATCAATATTCGTCTCGCCATGGCATGCTTCTTAGTGATCAACGAATTCTACCCGGTGCTTAAGATTCCTAGTTGTTGAAATGTGATATCCTTGCTTGCAGAGAGACTATAAGGTGGGTCCTAACGTTCTGATCACTCTGGTCTTCTGTGTAAAATGTAGATCCTATGATTTCCCATTGCTTCTGCTCTGTATTTGAAGCATAAACGATGCTAAAACCTGAACCAGCCAAACTGTCGAAGCAATTTTGATTATAGGGAGGGAGAGAGAGAACTCTGGCGTGCTATAAAGAATATAATATTAAGGATCTTTTGGAGCCTTATTGTGTGAATACATAACTTGCCATACGCATCATTGTCTTGTATGCATCCTTGGGGAGTTATTTTCATAATATAAGGTAAAGGTTTCCCCACAGGCAGCCAAATGGTCTAGTCATGACCGACAGTAGGGGTGGGTGCTCATCTCCGTTTCTAAGCCTGTAGAGCCGGCGTTTGTCCTAGGACAAGCTTCCATGGTCATGTAGCCAGCATAACTATACATTGCGATCTTCCCACCAGGGGCGGAGGGAGGGTGTAGCCAGGGGTGCGGAACGCATAGGCGCTGGCAGCGGGGGGGGGGCGCCGGCAGCGCGGAGGCGGCAGAGTGAAGAGGAATCCGCGCGTCTTTTGTCCCGTGCGCCCTCCGCAGTGCCCGTTGCACTCCGAAATGGAGCTATTCCAGATGCAGGGAGGCGTGGCAGCGCACAGGGGCTGGGTGACGTGCTGGGGGCGTGGTTTCGTCGCCCTGCCATGGGCACGATCCGTGGCCCTGATCCTCTCCGTACACCACTGCTTCCCACCAAAGTGGTACCTATTGCATTTTTAGGTGCTTTTGAACTGCTAGGTTGGCAGGAGCTGGGACAAGCAACAGGAGCTCACTCCGTTGCGCAGTCTTGAACTCCCAACCTTCCGGTCGGATAGCCCAGCAGCAGCAGTTTAACCCACTGCACCATCACCTCCCACGGTTATTTTCATACTTCTACATAAATACAGTTTTTAGAAGACATTAACATTAAAATAAGTAGTCTCTAGTTTTTCTATTTCTCTGCCATTTTAAATTAAATTTGATTTTTCTCCCCCAGTTTTTACTCTGAATCCTGTGGATCTGAAGAAAAAGCATTTGGGAACATCAGTTTAAATTATGCAGTGGTTTCCAGTCTAAACATTCTGGCTTTGGACTCTCAGAAACATAAAAATAAGAGCGAAGGATCAGCAAAGTGACATCATGCAATTAGGCACAAAATATTTTCTTAAAGTGCTGAAAGGAAGTGTTGGTCACTGCAAGAATTGCTCCAAATATTCCCCTACTTCAGTTGTAAGACTTTATAATCAAAGAAAGCCACAAATATTTTTGTTTGGAAAGTACTTTAGTAATGTTCCTGGTTCCCATGGAGACATTCAACCACAGAGGTTCTTTTCTTGGCAGGTATGCAGTTTGAATGACTCTTTTAGACCAACAACCACCCACAGTAATGAAACCACCACCCTCATTCAAGTGCATGTGAACCAAAGGGTTAGTGGTTAAGTTTGGTGGAGCTTTATTATATAGAGAATATGCTGCTATAATGAAAAAAAAATAAGTTTTATATATTTTCTTCTTTTTTTCTCCAGGTATGTATTTTTTATACTGAGGACAACACTGCATGCATTTGCTGAAGTCAACTCTAGTCTATGAAAGCTTATGCCACAATAAATATGTTACAATGCAATGCTGCAATGCTACTTTATCAGGGACAGACTCCATAAGCCCCAGTGAGCAAGCTGTCCCCTTCCCCTGAGGAGACCTCCAGCCTGCTTGGATCCAGTACAGGATTTGGTGATTTGGAGCCATTTGGAGACACCAGTCCTGTGCTAGATAAGATTGGGCCCTAAATTGGCTGCTTCTTATCCCAAAAACCATAATCCAGTGTTACCTTTATTACAACCAATCAAAATTATACTGAATCGTGTGTCCTAAGCAGCACTTGCACATTTAACATAACATTTTTAACAATACCATACCATCAGCAAAATCTTCGTTTGCCACAGGGTCCATTTTTTTATTAGTTCATTTCATTTCATTTGATAAGAATACAAATCCTATATCCAGTACTTTCTTTTTCATTTTTAAGCAGGATTCTGTCAAGTTAGAGCAGGAGAACTGGAGAGCTTGTTCAGCAAATTACACAGGTATGAGAGAGAGAATAAAGCAAAGGTTAGAAGCACTTTATGAAAAGCATTCCTCCCACCTGAGCAGCCCAATGGTAAGTTAAAAAATAAGTGTAGAAATTAATTTTAAATATTATGGTATTAGAAAAAGCTGTTTCCTTCCTTGATAATTATACATAGGTTGATTTTGGAAATAATTTGTAGACAGTTGAAGGAGTGATTTGAAAACATTTGGTTTGCTACCTTATGTACTGAGAAATAATGTGGAGTATGAGATGTTGGTCCAATGTTCAAAATGTTCTGGACTCCTATTAAAAGGATTTTTTTTTTATTTTTTGCCTGGTGATGCCCTGGGGGACAGCAAGGGGGGTGGAGGGCAACAGCCACCCCCGGCGGCCCTGCGGCAGAGCGGGGCACTCCAGCACTGCCCCCGCCGAGCCACCACTTCCTAAGGGGCGGTGTGGGCCCCTCCCCTGCAAGCCCCCCCCCCCCGCCAAGCATCTTATTTATTTATTTATTTATTTGATTTTTAGCCCGCCTTTTTGCCCGGAGGCACTCAAGGCGGCATTACAGTATAAAAAAGATACAATATAAAATTAACATTAAAAAGCAGATAAAAACAATGTTAAAAATGAATACTATTTTATTTCAAGAGGTGAAGGAGGTGGCTTGGGGAGACCCATGCTCTTCGGGGAAAAGGACGCTGGGTGAAGCTACCCCCTTTCCCTGCGCTCAGTCTGAGGCTGACCTGCCGGGCAAGCGGCCCTTGTCTGCCAGGGCCGGCTCTAGGAGTGGTAGGGCCCACTGCAGGGGCATTCCCGTGGGTCCCCTCACCCTTCCTGCAGGGCCCCCACACACCAGGAAACACACTTGTGGTGCTGCACGTGGCACCTGGAAGTAGTTGGTGGTGATATGATGACATCACTGCCAACAGCTTCCAGGAGGCCCATTTGGAGACAGGGGCAGGTCGGAGGGCCCAAGGTAAAGCTGCTCTGCTCGTCCCAATGACTTACAGTCCATAAAGCTCTTGTGTGCAGCAGCAGGCAATCTGCTCACTGCACTGGTGCAGGGGCCCCTCAAAGTGATGACAGGGGCCCCTCAATGTGATGACATTGGTCGCATTGGCTTAAGGCCGGCCCTGTTGCCTGCCGTTCGCCTCTTTCCCCTTCGCGGCTGGACGTCCGGGGATCTAGCCCAACTCAGTGGCCCCTGGGCCCCCAGCCCATCACCCCTCTTCGGGACTGGGGATCACCCCTGTGGCGCGACACAAGTCATTGTTAAGCAGTTTCTTTTTTCTTCTTTTTTTTTTAATAAAAAAAATTGTATTGGGGTGGGAGAAGATAGTGCTCCAGTGTTCAACCCTGCAGTTATGGATGGAGGCAGAGGGTGAAACACACCTTCACAACAGTAGCAGAAGTGGCAAAGACTGCAGAGTGGGGTGAGTCATGCCAGGGTGGGGAAAACTGCACCAATCTCTCAAAACTATATCTGTATTCACCCTAAGAAAGAATTTCTAGGATCACAGTCTTAAGCAAAGTTGCTTAACACAGCGGTCACCAAACTGGAGACCGCTGCACCATCGAAAAGTGTTCCCCGTGTGACCAGCTTCTGTCATTCCGCCAGGGATGATTGCAAAGACCCCAACTGCAGCCCCCAGGGTTCTTCTTGGCAAGTCACTTCTGGGTTCTACCACCACAACATGCCTCGCACATGAAGTCCTGTGCAGAAGCTGCTCACCACAAAGACCCCTTGGGGCTGTAACTGGGGTCTTCAAGAATGGCAGAAACCATTAACACGGAGAAGGAAAGGGTGAACATAAGAAGTGCCCCGCTGGATCAGGCCAAAGGCCCATCTAGTCCAGCTTCTTGCATCTTGCAGCGGCCCACTAGATGCCTCAGGGAACACACAAGGCAATTAGATATGTCCATCTCATTGCCACTCGCCTGCATCCGGTAATCCGAGGTAGCCTGACTCTAAAGTAAAGAGGTTGCACTAACCATCATGGCCTGTAGCCTGCGACGGACCTTTCCTCCAGAAATCTGTCCAGTCCCCTTTTAAAGGCACCTAGACCAGATGCCATCACCACCTCCTGTGGCAAGGAGTTCCACAGATTAATTACCCACTGGGTAAAAAAGTATTTCCTTCTATCTGTTTTCATTTTCCCAACAGTAAATTTTAGTGGATGTCCCCTGGTTCTGGTATTGTGAGAGAGGGAAAAGAACCTCCCTGTACCCACTTTATCCATCCTGTGCATAATTTTGTATGTCTCAATCCCCCTCAGGCACTGTTTTCCTAGGCTGAAGAGCCCCAAACGCTGTAGCCTTTCCTCATATGGGAGGTGCCCCAGCCCCATAATCATTTTGGTTGCTCTCTTCTGCACCTTCTCTAGTTCCCCTAAATCTTTTTTAAGGTGCAACAACCAGAACTGTACACAGTACTCCAGATGTGGCCTTACCATCGATTTGTATAGTGGCATAATAATATTGGCCATTTTATTCTCAACCCCTTTTTTAATTATCCCAAGCATGGAATTGGCCTTCTTTACCACTGCCACACATTGGGTCGACACTTTCATTGAGTGGTCTACTAGCATCCAAGATCTTGTTCTGTCACCGAATGACTGTGTTCAGAACCTATTAGCTTATAGTTGAAGTTTTGATTTTTTCCCCAATGTGCATCACTTTACACTTGTCTACGTTGAAACCCATCTGCCATTTGGCTGCCCATTCCCCCAGTTTGGAGATGTCCCTCTGGAGCTCTTCATAATCCTTTCTGATTTTCACCACCCGGAAAAGTTTTGTGTCATCCGCAATCTTGGCCACCTCGCTGCTTATCCCTGTCTCCAGGTCATTTATGAACAAGTTGAAAAGCACCGGCCCCAAGACAGATCCCTGGGGCACTCCAATTTTCACCTCTCTCCATTGTGAAAATGGCCCATTGACCCCCACTCTCTGTTTCCTGGCCCTCAACCAATTCTGAATCCATAAGAGGACCTGCCCTCTTATTCCCTGACTGTGAAGTTTCTTCAGCAGCCTTTGGTGGGGGACTGTGTCAAATGCCTTCTGAAAATCCAGGTATATGATATCCACAGGTTCACCTACATCCACGTGCCTGTTGACATTTTCAAAGAATTCCAAAAGGTTTGTGAGGCAAGACTTACCCTTACCCTTAGGCTGACCGGCCTGTAGTTTCCAGGGTCCCCTCTCCTTCCTTTTTTAAAGATTGACATAACATTCGCTATCCTCCAATCCTCTGGCACCGTGGCAGTTTTAAGGGACAGGTTGCATACTATAGTTAAGATATCGGCAATTTTGTTTCTCAGTTCCTTAATAACACTTGGGTGGATGCCATTTGGGCCCGGTGACTTATTGACCTTTAATTTGTCAATTAGGTCTAAAACCTCTTCTCTTTTAACCTCTATCTGACTTAATTCCTTAGTCAGAAGGGACTGTTCAGGCAGCGGTACCTGTCCAATGTCTTCTGCCATGAAGACAGATGCAAAGAACTCATTTCAAAGAACACATGATCCAGCCCACGGGTTGGAGTCTGGCAGCCCCTGGCTTAATGCAGTGTATCTAATAGGAACTAAGTATGCAAATGAGATGGGAGATAAGGAAATACTATTGGCTGGGATGTTGCTGACACCTTAGTGGTTAAATATCTGGGCATGTGGCAACCTCTGACACTTCGTATGAGTACTTAATGCTTATGGTATAATGTTTATAATTATACATAAATAATTATGTTTGTTTACATTTCGGCGGGGGCTGAAGACCTTTTCATTCCAAAAAGCTTTTAACTGCTGACAGGTTGGCCGGCTGGTTATTATGATCCACGGGGTTTGTTTTTGTTTTGTTTTGTTTTTTTCAATCAATCAATCAATAAACCTTTATTGGCATAATAAAAATAAATACAGAAACAGGCCTAACCAATGGACTTCAGAATTTCTGACAAAAACATTGCGACATTGAGGGTAACATCGGGCTGATAATCACATAAAAGAAAGGAAATAATAGTATCAGAAGAAGAAAAAGAAAAGGTGGAGAGAATTGGTTGAAGCAAAGAAACACGAAGGGAGTGGTGGGACGGACAATTTAGGAGAATATGATGAAGAGAATCAGGTGAAGAGTGACAGAAAAAACAAATTCGTTGATCACGTGGGATCCGAGAAAAGCGTCCCAGGTGGTAAGCCGTTGGAAATATGTTGAGACGCACCAACATGAAGGCTCTACGTTGAAGGGGATTGATAAGTTGAATAAAATAATTAAAAGGTCGACCACCTGAGGGAGGAAGATCAAAGAAAAAAGGAGAACAGATAGGATTCATAAGTCGATTAAATTCCTCCAATTCATGATGATAAAGTTGGCTTTTGATGCGACTAAGGGCCACTTCTGGGGAAGTGTCATTTAAAGATTCTAAGGAAATACCAAGAGAGGAGAGTTTATTTTCAAAGGTAAGAAACCAGTTAAATCTAAAAGAGTCCTTGAGTGTAGCAAATAATAAGGAATTATTAGACAATCGAAAAAATAAACGCAACCAATATTTAAAAGAAATTGACCAGGCAATAGTGGAAGGCAAATGAATGCCTAATTCTGAAAAAATAGTAGAGTAGTTTATTGTGTTGGGTAAGCCCAAAATTTTCCTAAAAAAAGCTGTAAAAAGAATATTTAAATTAGTGGAAAAATCAGCAATCCAAATAGGCACACCATAGAGAAAGTAAGAGAGTAATTTAAGGTGGTAAATTTCTAAGGCAGCCGGAACAAATTGATTCCCAGATGTATAATGAAATTTGGAAATGGCTTGGAAAAGGGAAGAAGAAGTAGCAGAAACTAATTTAATGTGGGAGGACCAATTGAGTTTATAGTTTAACGTAATACCAAGATATTTATAGGAAGGAACCTGTTGGTAGACTTGGGAGCCAATCGTCCAGGAGGAAGGGGACCAGGGTTTAGAAAAGACAATAATTTTGGTTTTCTCAGAGTTAATGGAAAGATGGTTGATGGAACAATAATTCTGAAATGCCAGTAAAGATTGGCGTAGACCAGATTTAGAGCGGGAAAGCAAGACTGCATCGTCTGCATAAAGAAGAATATTAATGGGTTCACCATTTAAGGCAGGAGGAGAAGTATGATAAGAAGTAAAGAAAGAGGGAAGATCAGCTAGATATAGATTAAATAAAAATGGAGCCAGAATGCAGCCTTGACGAACACCCAGGTTAACAGGGATAGAAGGAGTAAGAGAGTTAGAATTAGGGAGACGAATTTGGCAAGAGTTATTTAAATGAAGTTTGCGGAGAAGAAACAAAAGTTGGGGGTCAATGCCCCATTTATGAAGCTTGTCCCAAAGAATGACTCTGTCTATCGAGTCAAAAGCACTTCTCAGGTCGACAAAAGCGACATAAAGATCGGATTTGTGAGAAGTGTATTTTTGGACAAGAAAGGACAAAACTAGGATATGGTCTAGGGCACTGGAGCCCGCTGAGAAACCAATTTGTTCTTTCCCAGGAATGCCTATATCATGCGCCCAGCTCTGGAGTTTGGAAAGAAGGAACTTGGAATATAACTTCCCAATATTAGATAGTAAACTAATGGGCCTAAAATTTTGAGGTTGTGAGGGATCACCTTTTTTATAAATTGGGCAAATAACAGAAGAGAGCCAAGATTCAGGAAAACAACCAGTAGAATTTAAATGAGTGAATAATTTAGCAAGAATCGGGGCCCACCATTGAGGGTTATGAAGGAAAATTTCATTAATCAAAGAATCTGGGCCAGGGGCTTTATTAGTCTTAAGTGTAGAAATTAATTCAAGAATTTCAGAAGGGGAAACAGGGGACCATTCTGGAACATTAGATAACGGAAAAGAAGAAGGAGAAGGCAAAGGTGGGGCAGAAAAAATCGAAGAATAATGGGCGACCCAAACCTCAGAAGGAATAGAAACATTAGGAAGGTTAGAAGAAGAAGAAAAAGAATAAGAGATAAGAGACCAAAAAAGTTTGTTATTGCGTGAGGTTATGGCTAAATGAAGAAGAGACCATTTACGTAGAGCAAATAGATGTCTTTTATGCTCAAAAAGCTTCATACAAGAGCGGCGAAGCAACGTATAAGAAGAAAAAGAGAGAGGATTGGAAGATTGGCGGCATTTGGCAAAAGCAGACCTTAAAAGTTGTTTAAACTGCCAGCAATCAAAATCAAACCAAGATCTAGATGGTCTGGAAGTTGGAGGAGAGCAAAAAGGAAAGAGCGAATCCACAAGGGATTTAACTAAAGAGTCAAAGGTAGAAACAGTAGAGCACGAAGAGTTAGATTGAAGAAGCTGTTGTTTAAGCAATAGAGTGTCCGAATTAGAAAGCCAAGAAGAATAGACCTGTTGAACAGAGGAAGTCCACTTGGGTCTAATGTAATAACAATCAGAAGGAAAGGAAGAAGGAACAGAGAGACATGAAGGAAACAGACAAGAAAGAGACAAAGAAATAGGAAGATGATCACTTTCAGTGCGAAATAGAACCTTAAAATTACTAAGATGCGAAAGTAAGGAATAAGAGGCCAACGCAAAATCAATTACACTCTTTCCTCTGTGAGAGAAAATTGTTTTTTAAATTGTTTTTAACTTGTTTTTTAAATTGTGTTTTTATTTTGTTTGCTATTGTTGTTTAATACTGTTTTAACTGTTTTTAATGTTAATTGTTATGCTGTATTTTTAATATATATTTTGTAATGCCGCCTTGGGTGCCTTCGGGCACAAAAGGCAGGGTAAAAATCTATTAATAAATAAATAAATAAAATAAATAAATGGACCTAATCGCTACACTCTTATTCGATGCTGATTTTAATTTTTGCTCTTATTGTATGTGCATATTTCAGTAAATCAGTAAGACAGCACAATTTTTGTATAGAAACTTCAGGAAAAAAAACTTGAAAAATTCAATTTCTCATGATCCATTATTTATAGTTCACACTGAATCCATGTCTGCTCTGATTTTGAACAGATTCGGTTTGAAAAGTACATTTATTTTGAAGAAAATGGCTGCATATTCCGTTCAAAGCTGGGAGAAGTAGGTAGGAATCTGTTGTCACTTTGCATAATTCCAAAATGTTGCATTTATAAATAAAGTAAATGTGAAAATATAAAACGTTGCATTTATTTTTTTAAAAAAGTAAATATACAGTATATAAATAATTCAACCACTGTGCCGTGGCACATTGGTGTGCCACGCATGGTCTGCTGTTGTGCAGTGGGAGTTTGGGGCAGAGTCATTTGTTAGAAGGGCTTTGGGAGATGTGAGCCCCCTGCTGGCAGCACTGTGTGCCTTGTCAATTGTCCAAAAACTGATAGTGTGCCGTAACAATTTTAGGGCGCAATCCTACCCAGCGCTGGGGTAGGAGCACCGGCTAGCCAGCGCCCTATCCAGCACTGGGTAGGTGGAGGCTGGAGCCTCCCTGTGGCAAGGGAGCGTGTGCTCCCTTACCGTAGGGGAGGCTCCAGCCTTCCCTATGTGTTCCTTGGATCTGCGCCCACTAAAGAGCGGGTGCAGATCCGAGGAGACCGCGCGGCCCAAAGCAGGGTCGCGCGGCCTCCCTGACAGGCTTATGTCACACCCACGTCCCACCTCACCTCCCTCCCTCCCTCCCTCCAATCCCCTTCCTGCCTCAGCACAGAGCCTCCCTTGCACCACCCAGCTTCAGTCGGTGCAAGAGAGGCTCAGCACGGGCGCAGCAGGGCCAGCGCTGCCTGCAGCGCCAGTCCTGTTGCCTTAGCGCCGACGCGGAGGTGCCGATCGGTGCTCCCGTGTCGGTGCAAAAGGCGCAGCATCAGCGCAACCCCATTGCACTGACGCTACGCAGGGTTTAGGATTGCGCTGTTAGTGTCTGTCAGTGTACAATGAGTTGAAAAAGGTTGAAAATAGTGGCAAAAGATGGTTCTTAGTTCTTCCATTTATAGCATTATCTTTTTTTGTTCTTGTATTGTAGATGAAGGAAACATGGAAGTATTGCTTAGGACAGAAGATCTACCCTTTCACGATTCCCTTATCCAGTGCATCCGCATTTCCCCAGATCACAAATACATGGCTGCCGGCATTAAACAAGCAAATTCTGAAGAGTGTGCTTGCATTGTTGTGAAATTAGATGCATTACCAACAGTGGAGTGTATTGTTCCAAATGTGTTTAACTTTGGTAAGCAATCAGCATTGTTTGCTTTATGGTATAATGTATGTCAAATGAAGGCCAGCCCTTGTTTTATTATACCTTAAAGCATCCAAGTTCATCAGACATTGCCCGTGTATATTTAATCTTGTATAAACTGATCCCTGTTTGTAAGCTTGCATAGCTAAAATAACATTTCTATCCAGTTGCTATTGTACTGCCTATGTTAGCTAGGTTTTTACTGAAACGAAAAAAAAGAATATAATTCTTACAAGAAATAACATACAAAAAGGTAGCCGCAAAAGACTAGTAGGAAAAATAAAAATCAGTCCAATAACATACAGTGGGGCCTCTTTATTGGTGGGTTTGGCATCCATGGATTTAACTAATCGTGGTTGCTGGACCCACACTGGAGGGCCTACCTGACCTCCTGGACGTAACTGGAGGCACCTTCTGGTTGCGTCCAGAGGTGTTCTGAGACTTGCAGAGACCACCCGCCTTTCATCCTTTCCATCATCCACGGGTGAACCGGGAATAGATCTCCCCTGGATACTGAGGGCCAGCCTCTTAAGTATATCAGTATAGTGGGGCCATCTAAAATTCAGTCACATAGCACCATGTGTTGTCACACCCTAAATGTGCCTCTGTTTCTAGGGCACTCTCAGCACTTGCAATGCAGCTCTTCCTTACATAGGATGCGCTAATGGAGATGTTTCTCCATTTTATATAAACTATTTTGTAATGGTATTTATAATTTGAGGTTACAAAACAGTATATAATCATTTTAAAAAATAATTTATTGGACAAGGTGGGGGAGAGTATCTAGAAGGGTTCCTTCTTTGCTTTCCACATTAATTTCAGGCTTTTTCAGGCTGAGAGCCAAAGGACGGCATGCAGTCTACTGTGCACACTTGGGGGCATTTGCTTTTTGCATTCTCACCCAATTATTTTCATGTCCATTGATTGATTTCATGTTCATTTTTTCTCCAGCATGGGCCACATGTGAAATTCTTTTCTATACCGTCCAGAAGAATCTTCAGTGCCATGATGTATATTTGTCTGATTTTAGTAAAAACCATTCTGAGCTGGTTTATACAGAACAAGATGCAAGGTAACTAAATATATTAGACATGGGGAGCGGGGGTTATGTTTGGTTCTTTCCTAAATATACAGATAATACCCACCAAGTTGAATTGACAGACAAAAACTTCTATCAATGAAAAAATAACAAGAAAACATTTACAAAAAGGTCACAGAGGAGAGGAAAATCCCCAGAGAAGCTTCTCAGAGCTTCTGTTTTCATGGTGGAACAGAATGCTGAACTATATGGGCCTTTGGCCTGATAGAGCAGCATATTTTCTTAATTGGCACAATCCAGAGAAAGATAAGCATACTAGTCCCACTGATAACAAGGGGATCTAAGCCAACATGTAAGTGCTTAAATTCTGAGAATTTCAATTGTGCTTGGGCACACACAACTTTTCTCTTTCTCCTTTGAACTTAAACACTAGCATATTCCTACATAAAAGTCAAAAAATATGACTTCATCTATATTCTGTTTTGTGGATGCGTATAGTGTTTCCATCCATTGAAGCAACAAACATGTTGTATCTGGATTTCTCAGTGGTGTGTAGCTCTGATGTCAGGTGTCAGAAGCTCCATCCACAAAAGAAAGAGTATTCCAGTCATTGCACAAAGAACCCCTTGCACTAGCACAATACACCTTCCAATAACAGAAGCAGCTTCTTATGCCAGAGCTGCGCCTCTCTAAAAGTCTGAGTGCAACCCACCAACCTCTACCTCCTGTGCATCCTGCCTACAGTTGCCCTTGCCTTGGCTTTTTGCTATCATATGAAGATTTTTTTCTGACAGGTTTTCATCATGGGTTTGATGATCTTAAATTTCTGGCTTCTTGGATTTGAATTCTGGATTTTCTGCTGTCTGTTTCTTTTACAATACTGAGAGCGCACTCCTATACCTGCGCCAGTCCAGCACTGTCGCAAATGTGCCGTCAAGTGCATTTGTGCCAGCTAGTTGGGTGCTGGACCGGTGCAAGCAGCAGCGTCGGCACATGGGCACCGCTGTGCCCGTCAGCAGCATGGCCGTGTGCCAGTCGAGCATTGGCAGCATTCGATTGGTGCAGAACCAATCTGCAGAACCAATCGCTGAGGCTGTGCCAGGGGTGTAACAGGGCGGCACAGAGGGCATTGATGCACGATGGCTGTAGTGCCAAATCCTAAACCCTGTCCTCAGCCTCGGCGGCCCCAATTCAACTCACTACTATGCACTTGCACCTACAAAACAGCAGGCGCAGATCCGAGCAGCCCCATCAGGCTGACTGGGGTTTACCTGGGTGCAAGGGGAAAACCTCCCCTTGCCTTGCGCTGTGCTGCTGCTGCCTCCTAATGGCCTTAGGATACAGCCCTGCTATGTCAGCCTTACTATGTCGGCACTGCTTAGGATAGGACTGTGAGTTTAGTTGATAGTTGATTCTATTTTTCAAGGATGTTATTTACCAACTTGAGCATTTTTGTAACAGAAAGACAGGGTCAGAGGTTTTTAATGAATAAATAAAATAGCTTGCAGTCTAGAGTGAGAAGCAATAAAAAAAAAAAGCATGGGAATGAAGGAAGTTTTTATCTTGTGTGGCTA
>JAJKFI010017028.1:0-10091 GCA_029204185.1 Lerista edwardsae | reverse complement strand
TCTCTCTCTCTCTCTCTCTCTCTCTCTCTCTCTCTCTCTCTCTCTCTGCGCTCCTCAATTCCTTTGAGAGACTGGAGAAGGAAGTGTTGAGATGGGAAAAAGTTTGACTCGGTGTTCACATATGTATTGTGTGAACTGCATTATGGTATGGTATGTCAAATGCTCCAAGGGAGCAATCCTAACCCACTTTCCAGCACGGGGGTAAAGGCAATGCAGCTCTGAGGTAACAAAACAAACAATCCCTTACCTTGAGGAAGCCCCTGTGACTACTACTCCACAGCAGGATGCAGCACATGCCCCATTGGCGCCGCTATGTCAGTGATGGAAAGTGGGTTAGGATTGCGCCCTAATGTTCTGTCATGATCAAGAATGAGGCTCCATCCATTACTGTGGAGGAAGGCTTCCTTGAGTGGTTCCTCCCCTCTCCTACAGACAAACCTGGTGTCCATGACAAACCGACAAACCTGACAAGCCACCGAAAGCGGAGGGCCTCGTCAGCTGGTTTGGCAATGCCAACACCTTCTCCAGCAAGCCTGCATGCAGGTGATCTTGTGGGAAATGCAGTCATCACCAATTTGAAGAGGGAAATGGGAAGAAGCTGTAGCTCAGTGCTGGTTCACCCCAGCACTTCCCAGGGGGGCTGGGAAGGAAGGAATTCCATCTGAATCCCTGGATGTGTGCTGGCACACAATGATAAATAGTCAACATAAGAAAATCCCTGCTGGATCAGACCATCCAGTCCAGCTTCCTGTTATCTCACAGTGGCCCACCGATGCCTCAGGACGCCCAGCACAAGATACCTGCATCCTGTTGCCCTTCCCTTGCACCTGGCTTTCTGGGGTGGCCTACTTCTAAAACCAGGAGATGAACATACTCATTTCGGCTTTTAAACTGTGATGGACTTTTCTTCTAGACATCTGTCCAATCTAGGATAGACAACATCGCCATATTTTGTGGCAAGGAGTTCTACTGACTAATTACACACTGGGTAAAGAAATGAGAAGAAGCTGTAGCTCAGTGCTGAATACCTGCAGTGCAGGTTCGATCCATACAGATGGGACTGGGAAGGAAAGAATCTCATCTGAATCCCCGGAGAGCTAGCATATACTGTATACCTGCTAAAGGGTCAAATAAGATCCAGTTTTCCAGCCCTGGTGTAGCTGGTGTGCACTGCATTTTGTGGTGGAGGGAGAGTCAGGGAGGCCTCCTCAAGGTAAGGGAACATTTGTTCACTTACCTTGGGGTTGCATTGCAGCTGCATCAGCACCAGAATGTTGGATAGGATTCGGCCCATAGTGTACTAATAAATAGTCAACATGCCCAAGGTACCAGGGAATCAATGTAGTTGTTACAGCTTGGCATCCCAATCCTAAACTGCCCAGCTCCTGTAGGAGCAGTGGCTACTGCTGCTTCCTGTGGGCTCAGTTGCAACTGTAGGAGGCACTTTGGGAGAAGGGGACATTTGTCCCCTTCTGCTGGGGAAGGGTGCAAGCCCAACAACAGGCCTCCTCAAGTCTGCCCTGGCTAGTTTCCTGGTGCAGTCTTGAGAACCTCTCGTCAGGCTGCGCAGCCCAATGCAGAGGACAGGATCTGGTGGTCCTACCCTCTCTCTGCCCCTCGCCCGCCCAGTTCCACCCTCCCACCTCCTCCTCTGCCCTGAATGACTACACTGCTGGCAGCAGTAAAACCTGCCACTGGGTGATGCGGCATCAGGTCCTCCTGGCGCCAGGGTTGAGTGTCTACTAGCGCAGGCCCAGCGCGGGCAGTAAGCCCGTACTGCTGGCACTAGAAGTGCCTTACAGCACTTTTACGACAGGAGCACCAGCAAGAAGGGCTTAGTGCCAGCGTCAGGTCCGCCAGGCTTGGGCCCTGGGTATATACCATCAGAAATCCTTCTCACACTATATAGGATGTGGGGTAATTCATTTGCTTGGAAGTTTTTTTTTTTTAAAAAAAATGTATCAATGGCCCGTATTTGTGCAAACTGGGAGACAGGAATGGATGAATCCTACCAGCCTTTCCTAATTTGCAGAATTGAGATTATGATTTTGATTATTATTTACGCCGCCTGCAATTCCACAGACATGCCCATTAATTCACTTCTGTTGAAGTCAATAAAATGTAATATTTGTAGCACTGACTGTTGGAAGACAATGCCCTTCAAAGAAGGACAAACTCAGAAGCTCTTTCTTATTTTTTTTTCTATAAGAAGCAATATATCTCTCTAAAAATAGTACAAAAAAACCCTTATTCTCCTTTGCCTTTCTGCAATATTTATCACTGCTGGAATAAGTGTAATTTAACAGATGCAAACATATGCAGGTGGAATCAGAATAATATGTAACAATTTGGCTACTTACCATTGCAAACCAAATGATTTCACATTTCAAGGCTTTGCCCTCTAGAATAAAGAAAAAAAATAAATTTCATTCTTTATAACAGGAAATTCCAAATTCTTTTCTTTCCCAACTATCTCTCACTGTTCATGTTGATTCTTTTTCTTGTATGTCCTGCAAGAAAGAAAATCAATTTTCTGACTAACACTAATGTCATCCAATTTCATTCTTTTTTTTTTTTAAAAAACCCACAAGTTCCAAAATTTGATCAAATGCCCTAGATCCACTATTTGGCCTGGGAAAGGCATACACTAGACCAGTAGTATTCAAACTGTGGGTCGGGACCCACTTGGTGGGTCGCAACCTGATGCCAGGTGGGTCGCAGAAAGCTGGGAGCAGCCATCTTGGAAACAATAAACCTTACTCTTGTTATACTCCTTTTGTGAGTGTTAAAAATTTGAATTTTCAAGTGAGGGTTGTTTTTTTATTTTGTTTTTAGTTCAATGCTTTTACATCATATTTTGTCCTGCTTTCTGTCAGGGATGTTTCATGGTTGTACAATTGCTGCAGTCCAATAATGTGAATTTGCATTTCAGGAGTGTCATTTTATTATGTTACAATGACAGCACTTCCTGCTTGATGATGTCATTTCCTGCCACAACATCACTTCCAGGTTAATGACATCAATTCCCGACCCATGACATCATGGATCCCGAAAAAAAATGCCATTCTGAAAAGTGGGTCCCGGTCTACAAAGTTTGAATACCACTGCACTAGGCCACAGAGGGTAAACTGAACTAGGAGAGATAGTAAATATATATGTAGTGGAAGGACCTCTGTAGGTATTATAGAATTGAAGTTTCTGATCTGGTCCAAAGAGAGACTGGAAGCAATGTTAAAATGAAATTATATGCTCCATTTTTGATCATAACAACAATATGCTACATAGTGCCAGGATTTCAACAAAGCAGAACTCTGATGGAGCTTGAATACAAACTGGTACATAAATATGCAGCTAAAAGTCCAAGGCCTGTGAAGCTTGATTCAAACAATGCAGTCTAGGGCAGGGGTCTCCAAAATTAGGCTTGTGGGCTAGATGCAGCCCCCAGAAGCTCTTTGTCTGCCCCCCCCATGATACTAGCGCCACCTTTTCAGCAGTGCCATTTCTGCTGAGGCGCTGAGAGGACAAGACAAGGAAGCCTCAGAAAGCTGCTGAGGTACTGGGAGAGCCCAATTATCATGTGGGCTGCCCTTTCAGCTTCAGCCACAGCATCTCTTTGAAGTTTGAAAATATGATAGGTTTGCACCTTTTCTTCCCTGTCATTTGCCACTAATAAGTTTCTGTGTGAGAACAAAGGGGATATCTTTGGCCATCCTCTGCTTAATGACACCTTTTCCTGCTTAGTGATCCTGCGTAGCGATGCTGGCACTCAGCAGGCTGAGTGATGTTTTTAAACCTTTCAGAGCGCAATCCTAACCTGGCGTTAGGTCAGCACTGTTAGGCCAGCAAAGTAGCTTTTATTGCCTGATTTGGCCATCCTGAGTCCCACAGAGACCAAGGGTGGATGCGCACAGCCTCCGTGGGACTCAGAAAGGCCTCTGGAGACGAGAGGTTCCAGGACCCATGGGAAGCAGGGCTGGCTAACACCTAACGGCATTCCGATGCACAGTTTGAGAACTCCTGGTCTAGGGCATCTCCAAATATCAAAAGATCACTGATAGGAGAACAAGGAGTGCCTGGAAGCCTGAACGTCAGGGTCAAGGTAGATAGGACAGGACTGAGCCAGAAGGGCCACTGATCTGACTCATAGTGACAGTTCCTTACACAATAAAAGTCATATAAAAAGGAGAAAATAGGTTTATAAAAACAGGAATTCTATCGTGAACACCACATTTGATACCTAGTCATTGTTTGTAGTTAAATAGTATGCTTTGTGTACCTTCTTCTTTGCTTCGATGAGGGAATTAACTCCAATAATAGCAAGAAAAAGGTATCTGGATCCTCTAGGTGAATGTCTTACATGATCTGGCCATCTTTCTCTTCTCACTAGAGCTACAGAAAGAGAAAACAAGACGAAACAGCTTCAGTGTTAGAAAATGTATCTTAACTCTACAGACAATTTAACAGCAGAGAACTAACTTCCAGGGAGGTTAGGAGAATCTCTTTCCCTGGGTTGTCTCAGTATGAACATTTTCGGCATAATAAATGTTCCTTTAGTTTCCATATTTGGTACGTGCAGTCCTAACATTTTTTTCCCAACGTTTTTCTCCATTTGTAGGCTTTCACATTTTTCCAAGGTCTGTATAAGCTACATTGTGTGCTTGGGAAATACGCCTCTCCACATTTTTTTGATTGTACACATCCTGCATAAAATATGGTTGTGCACCCACCACTCACTCACTCACACATGCCTGCCATTTATTTTGAAACAGCTTTCTATTTTTTTAATTCACACACACACACACACACACACACACACACACACACACACACACACAAATGCACTCTTCAGATAGAGTGATTCCCCTTGATAGAACTTGAGTGCAGGACTGGCTTAAAACTTCCCAATGTCTGACAGCCCAATCCTATGCAGGCTTGGGCTATTCTACGCAGCACTTTGTGACAGCGGAAGTCACTCTGGAGTTACCAGATTCAAACTGGGACAGAGTGCCTATACTTTTAACCATTGTATAGAAGAGGGAATTTGGGCAGGTGCGGCTCATCATGGAAGAGTTTCAAAAGCTGCACCTGTCCAAATTCCCTCTTCTCTGTGATGGTTAAAGGTATAGGCACTCTGTGCCTGTTTGTATCTGGTAACCCTATGCTAGCAGAGCTCAGAGCATTCTGCTGGTGGCAATTTTGGGCACGTGGCAGTGCTCCTGATCATTGCCAGACCTGCCTACAGCCATGGAAGCAGGTAATGCAGGGGCAGGAATGGAGTAAAATGGACAGGGAGGGGGAGGAATGGAGGCAGGGAGGTTGCAGGAAGGGGTGGATCTGGCACTGGATCTTATCCCCTCTTTTTGCAGCCTCCCTGACCCCTTTTCCTGATGCAGGTACAGGGACACCCATTGTGGGACAAGAGTCTTACAGAGTGGGGAGACATCTCCTTTCCCTCCTGAAGCCTCCTGATTTCCCAAGCTGGATACAGCAATCTCCTTTTTGGTATGGCTGCACCTGTGGGGGTAGGGATGATAGGACTGAGTTCAATCATCAATGCCACCTCCACCCCATCCCTGTGTGAGGGATGAAGAGCCTTCACCTCTGCCACTCCCCATCCTGCTCCTGGCATTTTTTTTTAAGGGAACAGAAAGGAAGAGGAAGCCTAGAAAAAGAAGAGAGCTGAGTTAGACTGAGGGTGCAAAACCACCATCCCAGTGGTGCTAGGTGCTTAGTGGCTATTGCAAAGGGCAACTAGCCAGAGTTCATGGGCTGGCTGTTGCCTGAACTTCAAGTGGCCAGCTCAGCACAACTTCAGACATCTGCTGCCCCAGAAAGAATCGTTGGAGGGAGGCAAGGGTGGGAACAATAGGGCAGAGTGTGTCACAACAGGGGCATGGGGAGGAGGAAGGGTGAGGACCAGAAGGGGATGGCTTCAGTGACAGTGGTGTCCAACAAATCCAAGCCTCCTTCCTTGTCTCAAGCTGCCTTTGCAGAGCCATGCAGATTTGTTCCAGCAATGTTGCTGGCACACGTTTAAGTCAACTCCTGGGCTGACAAGAGCCCTCCCTTGCCCTGAGGAGCCCACTGGAGGCCAAAACTGCCTGGTAGGATACACGTTGGCCCTGCTTCATCATTGCTCCAGCCACGCCCTTCTTTTTTAGAGCTTCGCTGCCTGTCAACAAGCCTGTCAGCTTCGCCTTTTAACTGAGTGAGTGATAGTGTGATTATGACTTCCTGGCTGGAGTGAGAGTCTGGCCAGGAGGGGGAACGGTATCCCTGCCTCTGTGAGAGGGGGGCAGGGAGGGACGGAGTGAGGCCTTTGCCTCGGTGAGAGAGAGGCAGAGGCCTGCAGCAGCCCAAGCCTCAGTGTGAGGGGGGTGAGGGCTGCTGCACTGGTTTGTTGGTGGGGAGTGTGTGTGTGTGCGTGTCTGTGTTTTAGTTTTTTTTGTATTTGTGCTGGGGTGGTTGGCTTGTAGGTCGCCCCCGCCCAGTAGTGTCATTCAGTAATGATCAGACGGAACGCGAGGCGGGACTTACCGCCTGATTGGCTGCTCGTTGATGACGCGTCACGACCTTGCCGAGCGCCGTGCGGGCACCCCTGGCTTCAGAGGGGGTGCCCGCTTGCCTGGGGGGCGCGCTGGGTGCTGAGGAGGGCCGCGGAGGGGCGCGCCACCCGGAAGAAGCCCCCGCGGTGGAAAGGCAGGCGGTGACGCGTCACGGGCTCCCTGTCAATCAAGGGGTAAGTCCCGCCTCGCGTTCCGTCTGATCATTACTGAATGACACTACTGCCCCCGCCGGAATTATGTGTTTGACTCTTCGAGGGAGCTCAGGGGAGGGGAGGGAGGCCACCATTAGTAGAGTTACGGGTTACAGAAGATATGGCGGTGGGGGCTGGACCGGACATTACAGGAGAAGGAGGGTCAGTCATAGACAGACTGTCCCTCTTTCTGGCCCTCCCCTCATCCCTCTGACCCTTGGAAATCCTGGCAACAGTCCCCTGAGTCTGAAGCTGCTGCTTCTGAATGCCAGGTCGGTGAATAATAAGATCTCTCTAATCCATGATTTAATCTTGGAGGAGAAAGCCGACCTGGTATGTATCATGGAGACCTGGCTGGATGAGCTGGGTGGGGTCAATCTTTCCCAGATTTGTCCGCCGGGTTTCCGGGTACTTCACCAGCCACGACTTCAGGGGCGGGGAGGCGGGGTTGCAATGGTCTATTGGGACTCTATCCGTCTCACCAGATACCCTGTTCAGCAGTCCACCGGGTTTGAGTGCCTTCGCGTTGTGTTGGAGGGGCGAGACAGAACGGGGATTCTGTTGGTGTACCACCCACCTTGCTGCCCAACAGTCTCCCTGCCTGAGCTGACGGAGTTGGTCTCGAGCGTGGTGTTGGAGTCCCCTCGCCTATTGGTGTTGGGGGACTTCAATGTCCATGCCGAGGCCCTGGGAACAGCTGCGGCTCAGGATTTCATGGCCTCCATGGCAACCATGGGTCTGTCTCAAAGAATATCTGCCCCGACGCATGATGCGGGACACACGCTGGACCTGGTGTTTACTGTGGGGCAGGCTGATGATGATCTGGAGGTGGAGGACATTGAGATCACTCCTTTGTCATGGACAGATCATTGTCTGGTGGGATTTAGGCTTGTTGCAGCTTCTCACCTCTGCAATGGCGGGGGATCGCACTCTATGATCCGCCCTCGGAGGCTGATGGATCCAAACGGATTCCTGAGGGCTCTGGGGGATTTTCCTGTTGCCAGAGTTGGAGACTCACCCGGTGCCCTGGTCGACCTCTGGAATACGGAGATGGCCAGGGCCCTGGATGAGATCGCTCCTGAGCGTCCCCTGCCCAATCGTCGAATCAGAACAGCTCCTTGGTTTTCTGAGGAGCTGCGAATGATGAAGCGGCAGGGCAGACGACTAGAGCGTCGGTGGCGAAAGACTTGTGCCAAGTCTGATCGTACACGGGCCAGGGCCCAGTTAAAAGCTTATTCCAGGGCAGTGGTGGCGGCTAAGAGGGCACACTTCTCTGCCACCATTGCATCTGCAGAGAACCGTCCGGCTGAGCTCTTCCATGTGGTCCGTAGTCTTTTACATCTCGCCCCCCCTGCTAGTGGGGAGGAGCACACGGAGGCTCGCTGTGACGAGTTTGCAAAATTTTTTGCAGAAAAGGTCGATCAGATTCGACATGACTTGGACGCCGCTGTGGGCATATCTAGTGAAGTCCCTGGGGAACCTGTCTATCCTACCATTTGGGATTCTTTCCAGCTTGTAGAGCTTGAGGATGTGGACAGGATTCTCTGGAGTGTGAGACCTGCTGCTTGCCCACTCGACCCTTGCCCGGCATGGCTAATTAGAGCTGCCCGGGGAGGGCTGGCCGAGTGGACGGGGAGGGTGGTGAATTCATCTCTGAGGGAGGGGGTGCTCCCGCCTGCTTTGAAGCAGGCGATGGTTCGCCCCCTCCTGAAGAAGCCCTCCCTGGATCCTACAAATTTATACAACTTTCGGCCAGTCTCCAATATCCCATTTCTGGGCAAGGTGATTGAGCGGGTGGTGGCATCCCAGCTTCAGAGGGTACTGGAGGAAACGGATTATCTGGACCCATTCCAATCTGGCTTCAGGCCGGGGTTTGGGACGGAGACTGCCTTGGTCGCCTTGGTGGATGACCTTCGCCGGGGGATGGACAGGGGAAGTGCGACCCTGTTAGTCCTGCTGGACCTCTCGGCGGCTTTCGACACCATCGACCATGGTGTCCTTCTGGGTCGGCTGGCCGGGCTGGGGCTTGGAGGCACTGTTTTTAAGTGGTTCCGCTCCTTCCTGGCTGACAGATCCCAGAAGGTGGTGCTGGGGGATGCTTGTTCGGCACCCCGACCTCTCAGGTTTGGGGTGCCACAAGGTTCCATCTTATCCCCCATGCTGTTTAACATCTACATGAAACCGCTGGGAGAGGTCATCCGGGGGTTTGGAGTGGGGTGCCATCAATATGCTGATGACACCCAACTTTATCTCTCCTTTCCCCCTGATTCTGAGGAGGCGGTTGAGGTCCTGGATCACTGTCTGGAGGCGGTTGGGGGCTGGATGTGGGCGAACAAGCTGAAATTAAATCCGGATAAGACAGAGGTGCTTTTGGTTCGGAAATCCACAGCTCGGGTATTGGACTATCGTCCTGCTCTGAATGGGGTCGCACTTCCTCTGAAAGAGCAGGTTCGCAGCTTGGGGGTTCTCCTGGATTCACAGCTACACCTGGAGTCCCAGGTGGCGGCGGTGGCCAGGGGAGCCTTTGCTCAGCTTCGACTGATTCGCCAGCTGCGGCCGTACCTGAGCTGTGCGGACCTGGCCACAGTGACCCACGCCCTAGTGACATCTAGATTAGATTATTGCAATGCGCTCTACGTGGGGCTGCCTTTGAAGACGATCCAGAAATTACAACTAGTACAGAACGCGGCGGCTCGGGTGGTTGCTGGGGCACGTCGGTTTAACTCTGTCGAGCCGCTGCTTCGGCGACTGCACTGGCTGCCGGTTCTGTTCCGGGCCCAATTCAAGGTGCTAGTTTTGACTTTTAAAGCCCTTTACGGCTCGGGTCCGGGGTATTTGAGGGACCGCCTCCTTCCATACAATCCAACCCGTACTCTTAGATCATCTGGGGGGGCCCTTCTGACTGTGCTGCCACTAGGAGAAGTGAGAGGGGTGGCGGCCAGGAAGAGGGCCTTCTCGGTGGTGGCCCCCCAACTCTGGAACACCCTCCCCTTAGAATTGAGAACTGCTCCCTCTTTGTTTACATTTCGGCGGGGGCTGAAGACCTTTTTATTCCAAAAAGCTTTTAACTGTTGACAGGCTGGCTGGCTGGCTGGTTTGTGTATTTTTAGATTTTATGATCCACTGGGCGTGTTGTTTTTAAATTGTGTCTGTTTTTAATTTTGTTAATTGTATTGTTTTTAACATTGTTTTTACTTCTTTTTTAATGTTAATTTTATATTGTACCTTTTTATACTGTAATGCCGCCTTGAGTGCCTCCGGGCAGAAAGGCGGGGTAAAAATCAAATTAATAATAATAATAATAATAATAATAATAATAATAATAATAATAATA
>JAJKFI010017027.1:0-10091 GCA_029204185.1 Lerista edwardsae | reverse complement strand
TCTCTCTCTCTCTCTCTCTCTCTCTCTCTCTCTCTCTCTCTCTCTCTGCGCTCCTCAATTCCTTTGAGAGACTGGAGAAGGAAGTGTTGAGATGGGAAAAAGTTTGACTCGGTGTTCACATATGTATTGTGTGAACTGCATTATGGTATGGTATGTCAAATGCTCCAAGGGAGCAATCCTAACCCACTTTCCAGCACGGGGGTAAAGGCAATGCAGCTCTGAGGTAACAAAACAAACAATCCCTTACCTTGAGGAAGCCCCTGTGACTACTACTCCACAGCAGGATGCAGCACATGCCCCATTGGCGCCGCTATGTCAGTGATGGAAAGTGGGTTAGGATTGCGCCCTAATGTTCTGTCATGATCAAGAATGAGGCTCCATCCATTACTGTGGAGGAAGGCTTCCTTGAGTGGTTCCTCCCCTCTCCTACAGACAAACCTGGTGTCCATGACAAACCGACAAACCTGACAAGCCACCGAAAGCGGAGGGCCTCGTCAGCTGGTTTGGCAATGCCAACACCTTCTCCAGCAAGCCTGCATGCAGGTGATCTTGTGGGAAATGCAGTCATCACCAATTTGAAGAGGGAAATGGGAAGAAGCTGTAGCTCAGTGCTGGTTCACCCCAGCACTTCCCAGGGGGGCTGGGAAGGAAGGAATTCCATCTGAATCCCTGGATGTGTGCTGGCACACAATGATAAATAGTCAACATAAGAAAATCCCTGCTGGATCAGACCATCCAGTCCAGCTTCCTGTTATCTCACAGTGGCCCACCGATGCCTCAGGACGCCCAGCACAAGATACCTGCATCCTGTTGCCCTTCCCTTGCACCTGGCTTTCTGGGGTGGCCTACTTCTAAAACCAGGAGATGAACATACTCATTTCGGCTTTTAAACTGTGATGGACTTTTCTTCTAGACATCTGTCCAATCTAGGATAGACAACATCGCCATATTTTGTGGCAAGGAGTTCTACTGACTAATTACACACTGGGTAAAGAAATGAGAAGAAGCTGTAGCTCAGTGCTGAATACCTGCAGTGCAGGTTCGATCCATACAGATGGGACTGGGAAGGAAAGAATCTCATCTGAATCCCCGGAGAGCTAGCATATACTGTATACCTGCTAAAGGGTCAAATAAGATCCAGTTTTCCAGCCCTGGTGTAGCTGGTGTGCACTGCATTTTGTGGTGGAGGGAGAGTCAGGGAGGCCTCCTCAAGGTAAGGGAACATTTGTTCACTTACCTTGGGGTTGCATTGCAGCTGCATCAGCACCAGAATGTTGGATAGGATTCGGCCCATAGTGTACTAATAAATAGTCAACATGCCCAAGGTACCAGGGAATCAATGTAGTTGTTACAGCTTGGCATCCCAATCCTAAACTGCCCAGCTCCTGTAGGAGCAGTGGCTACTGCTGCTTCCTGTGGGCTCAGTTGCAACTGTAGGAGGCACTTTGGGAGAAGGGGACATTTGTCCCCTTCTGCTGGGGAAGGGTGCAAGCCCAACAACAGGCCTCCTCAAGTCTGCCCTGGCTAGTTTCCTGGTGCAGTCTTGAGAACCTCTCGTCAGGCTGCGCAGCCCAATGCAGAGGACAGGATCTGGTGGTCCTACCCTCTCTCTGCCCCTCGCCCGCCCAGTTCCACCCTCCCACCTCCTCCTCTGCCCTGAATGACTACACTGCTGGCAGCAGTAAAACCTGCCACTGGGTGATGCGGCATCAGGTCCTCCTGGCGCCAGGGTTGAGTGTCTACTAGCGCAGGCCCAGCGCGGGCAGTAAGCCCGTACTGCTGGCACTAGAAGTGCCTTACAGCACTTTTACGACAGGAGCACCAGCAAGAAGGGCTTAGTGCCAGCGTCAGGTCCGCCAGGCTTGGGCCCTGGGTATATACCATCAGAAATCCTTCTCACACTATATAGGATGTGGGGTAATTCATTTGCTTGGAAGTTTTTTTTTTTTAAAAAAAATGTATCAATGGCCCGTATTTGTGCAAACTGGGAGACAGGAATGGATGAATCCTACCAGCCTTTCCTAATTTGCAGAATTGAGATTATGATTTTGATTATTATTTACGCCGCCTGCAATTCCACAGACATGCCCATTAATTCACTTCTGTTGAAGTCAATAAAATGTAATATTTGTAGCACTGACTGTTGGAAGACAATGCCCTTCAAAGAAGGACAAACTCAGAAGCTCTTTCTTATTTTTTTTTCTATAAGAAGCAATATATCTCTCTAAAAATAGTACAAAAAAACCCTTATTCTCCTTTGCCTTTCTGCAATATTTATCACTGCTGGAATAAGTGTAATTTAACAGATGCAAACATATGCAGGTGGAATCAGAATAATATGTAACAATTTGGCTACTTACCATTGCAAACCAAATGATTTCACATTTCAAGGCTTTGCCCTCTAGAATAAAGAAAAAAAATAAATTTCATTCTTTATAACAGGAAATTCCAAATTCTTTTCTTTCCCAACTATCTCTCACTGTTCATGTTGATTCTTTTTCTTGTATGTCCTGCAAGAAAGAAAATCAATTTTCTGACTAACACTAATGTCATCCAATTTCATTCTTTTTTTTTTTTTAAAAACCCACAAGTTCCAAAATTTGATCAAATGCCCTAGATCCACTATTTGGCCTGGGAAAGGCATACACTAGACCAGTAGTATTCAAACTGTGGGTCGGGACCCACTTGGTGGGTCGCAACCTGATGCCAGGTGGGTCGCAGAAAGCTGGGAGCAGCCATCTTGGAAACAATAAACCTTACTCTTGTTATACTCCTTTTGTGAGTGTTAAAAATTTGAATTTTCAAGTGAGGGTTGTTTTTTTATTTTGTTTTTAGTTCAATGCTTTTACATCATATTTTGTCCTGCTTTCTGTCAGGGATGTTTCATGGTTGTACAATTGCTGCAGTCCAATAATGTGAATTTGCATTTCAGGAGTGTCATTTTATTATGTTACAATGACAGCACTTCCTGCTTGATGATGTCATTTCCTGCCACAACATCACTTCCAGGTTAATGACATCAATTCCCGACCCATGACATCATGGATCCCGAAAAAAAATGCCATTCTGAAAAGTGGGTCCCGGTCTACAAAGTTTGAATACCACTGCACTAGGCCACAGAGGGTAAACTGAACTAGGAGAGATAGTAAATATATATGTAGTGGAAGGACCTCTGTAGGTATTATAGAATTGAAGTTTCTGATCTGGTCCAAAGAGAGACTGGAAGCAATGTTAAAATGAAATTATATGCTCCATTTTTGATCATAACAACAATATGCTACATAGTGCCAGGATTTCAACAAAGCAGAACTCTGATGGAGCTTGAATACAAACTGGTACATAAATATGCAGCTAAAAGTCCAAGGCCTGTGAAGCTTGATTCAAACAATGCAGTCTAGGGCAGGGGTCTCCAAAATTAGGCTTGTGGGCTAGATGCAGCCCCCAGAAGCTCTTTGTCTGCCCCCCCCATGATACTAGCGCCACCTTTTCAGCAGTGCCATTTCTGCTGAGGCGCTGAGAGGACAAGACAAGGAAGCCTCAGAAAGCTGCTGAGGTACTGGGAGAGCCCAATTATCATGTGGGCTGCCCTTTCAGCTTCAGCCACAGCATCTCTTTGAAGTTTGAAAATATGATAGGTTTGCACCTTTTCTTCCCTGTCATTTGCCACTAATAAGTTTCTGTGTGAGAACAAAGGGGATATCTTTGGCCATCCTCTGCTTAATGACACCTTTTCCTGCTTAGTGATCCTGCGTAGCGATGCTGGCACTCAGCAGGCTGAGTGATGTTTTTAAACCTTTCAGAGCGCAATCCTAACCTGGCGTTAGGTCAGCACTGTTAGGCCAGCAAAGTAGCTTTTATTGCCTGATTTGGCCATCCTGAGTCCCACAGAGACCAAGGGTGGATGCGCACAGCCTCCGTGGGACTCAGAAAGGCCTCTGGAGACGAGAGGTTCCAGGACCCATGGGAAGCAGGGCTGGCTAACACCTAACGGCATTCCGATGCACAGTTTGAGAACTCCTGGTCTAGGGCATCTCCAAATATCAAAAGATCACTGATAGGAGAACAAGGAGTGCCTGGAAGCCTGAACGTCAGGGTCAAGGTAGATAGGACAGGACTGAGCCAGAAGGGCCACTGATCTGACTCATAGTGACAGTTCCTTACACAATAAAAGTCATATAAAAAGGAGAAAATAGGTTTATAAAAACAGGAATTCTATCGTGAACACCACATTTGATACCTAGTCATTGTTTGTAGTTAAATAGTATGCTTTGTGTACCTTCTTCTTTGCTTCGATGAGGGAATTAACTCCAATAATAGCAAGAAAAAGGTATCTGGATCCTCTAGGTGAATGTCTTACATGATCTGGCCATCTTTCTCTTCTCACTAGAGCTACAGAAAGAGAAAACAAGACGAAACAGCTTCAGTGTTAGAAAATGTATCTTAACTCTACAGACAATTTAACAGCAGAGAACTAACTTCCAGGGAGGTTAGGAGAATCTCTTTCCCTGGGTTGTCTCAGTATGAACATTTTCGGCATAATAAATGTTCCTTTAGTTTCCATATTTGGTACGTGCAGTCCTAACATTTTTTTCCCAACGTTTTTCTCCATTTGTAGGCTTTCACATTTTTCCAAGGTCTGTATAAGCTACATTGTGTGCTTGGGAAATACGCCTCTCCACATTTTTTTGATTGTACACATCCTGCATAAAATATGGTTGTGCACCCACCACTCACTCACTCACACATGCCTGCCATTTATTTTGAAACAGCTTTCTATTTTTTTAATTCACACACACACACACACACACACACACACACACACACACACACACACAAATGCACTCTTCAGATAGAGTGATTCCCCTTGATAGAACTTGAGTGCAGGACTGGCTTAAAACTTCCCAATGTCTGACAGCCCAATCCTATGCAGGCTTGGGCTATTCTACGCAGCACTTTGTGACAGCGGAAGTCACTCTGGAGTTACCAGATTCAAACTGGGACAGAGTGCCTATACTTTTAACCATTGTATAGAAGAGGGAATTTGGGCAGGTGCGGCTCATCATGGAAGAGTTTCAAAAGCTGCACCTGTCCAAATTCCCTCTTCTCTGTGATGGTTAAAGGTATAGGCACTCTGTGCCTGTTTGTATCTGGTAACCCTATGCTAGCAGAGCTCAGAGCATTCTGCTGGTGGCAATTTTGGGCACGTGGCAGTGCTCCTGATCATTGCCAGACCTGCCTACAGCCATGGAAGCAGGTAATGCAGGGGCAGGAATGGAGTAAAATGGACAGGGAGGGGGAGGAATGGAGGCAGGGAGGTTGCAGGAAGGGGTGGATCTGGCACTGGATCTTATCCCCTCTTTTTGCAGCCTCCCTGACCCCTTTTCCTGATGCAGGTACAGGGACACCCATTGTGGGACAAGAGTCTTACAGAGTGGGGAGACATCTCCTTTCCCTCCTGAAGCCTCCTGATTTCCCAAGCTGGATACAGCAATCTCCTTTTTGGTATGGCTGCACCTGTGGGGGTAGGGATGATAGGACTGAGTTCAATCATCAATGCCACCTCCACCCCATCCCTGTGTGAGGGATGAAGAGCCTTCACCTCTGCCACTCCCCATCCTGCTCCTGGCATTTTTTTTTAAGGGAACAGAAAGGAAGAGGAAGCCTAGAAAAAGAAGAGAGCTGAGTTAGACTGAGGGTGCAAAACCACCATCCCAGTGGTGCTAGGTGCTTAGTGGCTATTGCAAAGGGCAACTAGCCAGAGTTCATGGGCTGGCTGTTGCCTGAACTTCAAGTGGCCAGCTCAGCACAACTTCAGACATCTGCTGCCCCAGAAAGAATCGTTGGAGGGAGGCAAGGGTGGGAACAATAGGGCAGAGTGTGTCACAACAGGGGCATGGGGAGGAGGAAGGGTGAGGACCAGAAGGGGATGGCTTCAGTGACAGTGGTGTCCAACAAATCCAAGCCTCCTTCCTTGTCTCAAGCTGCCTTTGCAGAGCCATGCAGATTTGTTCCAGCAATGTTGCTGGCACACGTTTAAGTCAACTCCTGGGCTGACAAGAGCCCTCCCTTGCCCTGAGGAGCCCACTGGAGGCCAAAACTGCCTGGTAGGATACACGTTGGCCCTGCTTCATCATTGCTCCAGCCACGCCCTTCTTTTTTAGAGCTTCGCTGCCTGTCAACAAGCCTGTCAGCTTCGCCTTTTAACTGAGTGAGTGATAGTGTGATTATGACTTCCTGGCTGGAGTGAGAGTCTGGCCAGGAGGGGGAACGGTATCCCTGCCTCTGTGAGAGGGGGGCAGGGAGGGACGGAGTGAGGCCTTTGCCTCGGTGAGAGAGAGGCAGAGGCCTGCAGCAGCCCAAGCCTCAGTGTGAGGGGGGTGAGGGCTGCTGCACTGGTTTGTTGGTGGGGAGTGTGTGTGTGTGCGTGTCTGTGTTTTAGTTTTTTTTGTATTTGTGCTGGGGTGGTTGGCTTGTAGGTCGCCCCCGCCCAGTAGTGTCATTCAGTAATGATCAGACGGAACGCGAGGCGGGACTTACCGCCTGATTGGCTGCTCGTTGATGACGCGTCACGACCTTGCCGAGCGCCGTGCGGGCACCCCTGGCTTCAGAGGGGGTGCCCGCTTGCCTGGGGGGCGCGCTGGGTGCTGAGGAGGGCCGCGGAGGGGCGCGCCACCCGGAAGAAGCCCCCGCGGTGGAAAGGCAGGCGGTGACGCGTCACGGGCTCCCTGTCAATCAAGGGGTAAGTCCCGCCTCGCGTTCCGTCTGATCATTACTGAATGACACTACTGCCCCCGCCGGAATTATGTGTTTGACTCTTCGAGGGAGCTCAGGGGAGGGGAGGGAGGCCACCATTAGTAGAGTTACGGGTTACAGAAGATATGGCGGTGGGGGCTGGACCGGACATTACAGGAGAAGGAGGGTCAGTCATAGACAGACTGTCCCTCTTTCTGGCCCTCCCCTCATCCCTCTGACCCTTGGAAATCCTGGCAACAGTCCCCTGAGTCTGAAGCTGCTGCTTCTGAATGCCAGGTCGGTGAATAATAAGATCTCTCTAATCCATGATTTAATCTTGGAGGAGAAAGCCGACCTGGTATGTATCATGGAGACCTGGCTGGATGAGCTGGGTGGGGTCAATCTTTCCCAGATTTGTCCGCCGGGTTTCCGGGTACTTCACCAGCCACGACTTCAGGGGCGGGGAGGCGGGGTTGCAATGGTCTATTGGGACTCTATCCGTCTCACCAGATACCCTGTTCAGCAGTCCACCGGGTTTGAGTGCCTTCGCGTTGTGTTGGAGGGGCGAGACAGAACGGGGATTCTGTTGGTGTACCACCCACCTTGCTGCCCAACAGTCTCCCTGCCTGAGCTGACGGAGTTGGTCTCGAGCGTGGTGTTGGAGTCCCCTCGCCTATTGGTGTTGGGGGACTTCAATGTCCATGCCGAGGCCCTGGGAACAGCTGCGGCTCAGGATTTCATGGCCTCCATGGCAACCATGGGTCTGTCTCAAAGAATATCTGCCCCGACGCATGATGCGGGACACACGCTGGACCTGGTGTTTACTGTGGGGCAGGCTGATGATGATCTGGAGGTGGAGGACATTGAGATCACTCCTTTGTCATGGACAGATCATTGTCTGGTGGGATTTAGGCTTGTTGCAGCTTCTCACCTCTGCAATGGCGGGGGATCGCACTCTATGATCCGCCCTCGGAGGCTGATGGATCCAAACGGATTCCTGAGGGCTCTGGGGGATTTTCCTGTTGCCAGAGTTGGAGACTCACCCGGTGCCCTGGTCGACCTCTGGAATACGGAGATGGCCAGGGCCCTGGATGAGATCGCTCCTGAGCGTCCCCTGCCCAATCGTCGAATCAGAACAGCTCCTTGGTTTTCTGAGGAGCTGCGAATGATGAAGCGGCAGGGCAGACGACTAGAGCGTCGGTGGCGAAAGACTTGTGCCAAGTCTGATCGTACACGGGCCAGGGCCCAGTTAAAAGCTTATTCCAGGGCAGTGGTGGCGGCTAAGAGGGCACACTTCTCTGCCACCATTGCATCTGCAGAGAACCGTCCGGCTGAGCTCTTCCATGTGGTCCGTAGTCTTTTACATCTCGCCCCCCCTGCTAGTGGGGAGGAGCACACGGAGGCTCGCTGTGACGAGTTTGCAAAATTTTTTGCAGAAAAGGTCGATCAGATTCGACATGACTTGGACGCCGCTGTGGGCATATCTAGTGAAGTCCCTGGGGAACCTGTCTATCCTACCATTTGGGATTCTTTCCAGCTTGTAGAGCTTGAGGATGTGGACAGGATTCTCTGGAGTGTGAGACCTGCTGCTTGCCCACTCGACCCTTGCCCGGCATGGCTAATTAGAGCTGCCCGGGGAGGGCTGGCCGAGTGGACGGGGAGGGTGGTGAATTCATCTCTGAGGGAGGGGGTGCTCCCGCCTGCTTTGAAGCAGGCGATGGTTCGCCCCCTCCTGAAGAAGCCCTCCCTGGATCCTACAAATTTATACAACTTTCGGCCAGTCTCCAATATCCCATTTCTGGGCAAGGTGATTGAGCGGGTGGTGGCATCCCAGCTTCAGAGGGTACTGGAGGAAACGGATTATCTGGACCCATTCCAATCTGGCTTCAGGCCGGGGTTTGGGACGGAGACTGCCTTGGTCGCCTTGGTGGATGACCTTCGCCGGGGGATGGACAGGGGAAGTGCGACCCTGTTAGTCCTGCTGGACCTCTCGGCGGCTTTCGACACCATCGACCATGGTGTCCTTCTGGGTCGGCTGGCCAGGCTGGGGCTTGGAGGCACTGTTTTTAAGTGGTTCCGCTCCTTCCTGGCTGACAGATCCCAGAAGGTGGTGCTGGGGGATGCTTGTTCGGCACCCCGACCTCTCAGGTTTGGGGTGCCACAAGGTTCCATCTTATCCCCCATGCTGTTTAACATCTACATGAAACCGCTGGGAGAGGTCATCCGGGGGTTTGGAGTGGGGTGCCATCAATATGCTGATGACACCCAACTTTATCTCTCCTTTCCCCCTGATTCTGAGGAGGCGGTTGAGGTCCTGGATCACTGTCTGGAGGCGGTTGGGGGCTGGATGTGGGCGAACAAGCTGAAATTAAATCCGGATAAGACAGAGGTGCTTTTGGTTCGGAAATCCACAGCTCGGGTATTGGACTATCGTCCTGCTCTGAATGGGGTCGCACTTCCTCTGAAAGAGCAGGTTCGCAGCTTGGGGGTTCTCCTGGATTCACAGCTACACCTGGAGTCCCAGGTGGCGGCGGTGGCCAGGGGAGCCTTTGCTCAGCTTCGACTGATTCGCCAGCTGCGGCCGTACCTGAGCTGTGCGGACCTGGCCACAGTGACCCACGCCCTAGTGACATCTAGATTAGATTATTGCAATGCGCTCTACGTGGGGCTGCCTTTGAAGACGATCCAGAAATTACAACTAGTACAGAACGCGGCGGCTCGGGTGGTTGCTGGGGCACGTCGGTTTAACTCTGTCGAGCCGCTGCTTCGGCGACTGCACTGGCTGCCGGTTCTGTTCCGGGCCCAATTCAAGGTGCTAGTTTTGACTTTTAAAGCCCTTTACGGCTCGGGTCCGGGGTATTTGAGGGACCGCCTCCTTCCATACAATCCAACCCGTACTCTTAGATCATCTGGGGGGGCCCTTCTGACTGTGCTGCCACTAGGAGAAGTGAGAGGGGTGGCGGCCAGGAAGAGGGCCTTCTCGGTGGTGGCCCCCCAACTCTGGAACACCCTCCCCTTAGAATTGAGAACTGCTCCCTCTTTGTTTACATTTCGGCGGGGGCTGAAGACCTTTTTATTCCAAAAAGCTTTTAACTGTTGACAGGCTGGCTGGCTGGCTGGTTTGTGTATTTTTAGATTTTATGATCCACTGGGCGTGTTGTTTTTAAATTGTGTCTGTTTTTAATTTTGTTAATTGTATTGTTTTTAACATTGTTTTTACTTCTTTTTTAATGTTAATTTTATATTGTACCTTTTTATACTGTAATGCCGCCTTGAGTGCCTCCGGGCAGAAAGGCGGGGTAAAAATCAAATTAATAATAATAATAATAATAATAATAATAATAATAATAATAATAATA
>JAJKFI010017026.1:0-14888 GCA_029204185.1 Lerista edwardsae | reverse complement strand
AGAAGAAGAAGAAGAAGAAGAAGAAGAAGAAGAAGAAGAAGAAGAAGTTAAAAATATAACTCATAAAATGTAAAAAATACTTTGACAATAATTTGAAAAGGGGGGAAAACAAGAATGCACTACAGATTTCCTAATCCTTGATTTTCTTCAAAGTTGTGCCTTTTTAAAAATGTTTGCTACTCACCATCCATTATCATGTTTCAATTGCTTTGTCTGATAATACGGAGAAAAAATATATATATATATATGATTGACAGGCATAGTAAACAACAACCATACAACCTTTTTGGGTTTTTCTTTTTTGTTCATACCAGCTATGTACCCAATAGCAGCCTGAATTTAAACGAGGTCATTTTTGCAGGCTATGAAAAAAAGTAAATCCATATAAAACAGAAGCTAGATGATGCAGAATGAATGTGAATAGAATTGATTTTTGCATTGTTATCTGGAAACAGGAATTCTTTAGGTTATTGTGCATAGCATATCAAAATAAAGTGAAATCCTTCGATTGTGTTGCAATGGCACATTAAGCCATAAGAGCACACGACATTACTAGATGCAGCATGGAAAGTCCCCCCCCCCGGCCCCTGGTTCAATATAGAAAGGAAATATGTTGTTGGTGTCATATTTTTAGGGATATCATCTGGCTTCTTTGGGAAAGACTCACAGCCTCTTCCTAACTATATTCCTGGGCGGCAAAGTCATGGCAAAATCAAGCCTGATTGCTCCCTGAAAGGACACATAATGAAGCTGAAGCTCCAATACTTTGGCCACCTCATGAGAAGACAAGACTCTTTAGAAAAGACCCTCATGCTGAGAAAGATCGAAGGCAAAAGGCGAAGGGGGCGGCAGAGGATGGGAGGGTTAGATAGTGTCACCGAAGCAATGAACATGAAATTGGGCGAACTCCGGAAGCTAGTGGAGGACAGGGAGGCCTGGCGTGCTGTGGTCCATGGGGTCGCGAAGAGTCGGACACGACTTAGCGACAGAACAATAACAGCAACAAAATCATGGCACCAGAATGGGCTCAGCTGCATCCCGCAGGGGAATTTCAGCTGCTGGTGGTCTCCTTGCGATAAGGGACATTTGTCCCCTTGCTCCTGAGTAAGCACCAGCAACTGCTGTGGGTCAACGTGATCAAGTGGCTGCAATATCATGACGCAGGTCTGTGTTGATTCATGCAGGAGGATCTGACCCAGGCAGGGTCTCAGGATTGGGCAGGCATCAGCACCACTGATCCTGCCCCTACCAGACCCAATTCATCCACCTCTGCACCCACCGTTCTACCTTTCCCTGAAATCTGGACATCTTCCTTCCCCTCTGCCTGAAATCTTGCCAAGGCAGACAAGAGTAGACGAGCGGTGCCCAAACGCTTTCTTGTACTTTGGGAACCTGGTAAGACTTTGCATGGGGAGGCAGGGAGCAGAGGGAAGCAACACAATCTACATGATCATGCTGCTGCCAGGCAGGGAAAGGTGTGTTTTTTTTCCAGATTTACCGGGGAGTCACTATGGCTCTCCAAAAGGTTTGGAAAACTTGCAACCCCCTCTGCAGCCCTCCCCAAGGCTTGGAAATGTGAAAAAGCCCACCAATTTCCAGTTTTCAAGCCATGGGAAGGGAAGAGGGAATCGCAGGCTCCACAGACCCTCTGGAGATCCATAGTGACCCCCCGGTAAGTTTAAAAAAATGTTCCCTGCCGGCAGCAGCATGTGATGCTGCTGATTTTGTGATTCCGCACGTCCTCTTAAAGGGGAATCACCCTTATCTGGTTTCCCTGATGGGTCATGATCCACCAATGTGGGAACCATTGGAATAGACAATACTGGTCTGGAGAGATGAAACTATCTGATGCAATGTATGAAATATCACAATGAAAGAACAGTGCGATAGTAGTAATATAATAATGCTAACTTAGCGTTTATATTGCATTTTTTCAAAATATTTTACACATATTATTGATGCGGTTCTTACAACCCTGTGAGATAAGTAACACTGTATTCTTCTGAGTAGACATAAGCTCCACTGATTTCCATGGCACTAACTCCCAAGTAAATGTGTAGAGGATTGCATCCGAAGTACTGAAATTCCCATGTAGCAGATAGGGAAGACCTGAGCTGATGTGGCTAAATCCATCTAGTGAGTTCATGGCAATAGCAAGATCCAAGGTGAGTTGGTGAGTGAGTAAGGTTACCTCTTGCCAGCATGGCAGGGAATCTGGGTGGAAGTTCCTGGGGGGGGAGCAGAGCAGGGGTGGGACTGGCAGTGAGCTTCAATGCTCATCTCGACCTCCATGTCGGGCCATGTGGCCTTACATGGAAGCCTTTGCCTCAGTGCCGGCTACATAGCTGGTGCAAAGGCGAGTATACTCCTCACTTACTTTCACCCTTACCGCAGGGAAAGGGGAGGAACTTCCTTTCGTGGAGCCTCCTGCAGCTGCGTGGCTGCCATGGGATGCAGTGGTAGCCGCCTGGTTACCCCACTGTGCTCCCAGACGGTCGAGCCGCTCTGGATTGGGCTGCCCATCATTGTTGATGGGCCAAATTAATTCTTTGCCAAGGTATTACTAAAGAAAGCAGAAAGTCCTAGGCAATGGCGTTATGAAATGTTGATTTTATGGCAATACTACAACAGACAGCAAGACTATTAAAGTTTTGGGGGAGGGAGGATAATAAAAAAAAAGATTGTAAAAGTAACAGCATGGTGACATTTTGATAGCTTTCTTGGCCAAGGGGATAGGCAGCAACCAGCAAAGTAAACTTGTAAATGAATATCCCAGTCTAAAGCCAGGATCCAAGGAGGATACTGGTTGCTTGGTGTTGATTAAAAATAAATTTGTGATAAATGAGATCTCCGCACATAAACTAACACTTGCTCTAGTTGCTAAAAGAAAAAAAAAGTAAGAAAGATTGAGAAAATAAATTGCTTTTTGGATAGAGAGCTTCGTATCTGAAGACTGGAGAAATCTATTTGAACTAAGGAGGCATCAGGCTATGATAACATCGCAAAAGATTTGGATAAATTCTGGATAAAGAACTAGTCTTTAGAGGGCTTACTGCTAACCTGAACAAAACAACTTCAAATGTTTAGAAGCTCATGCTCTGGGAAGTATGTGATGGAAGCATTAGCACTATGGAATACATGCTTCAAATTTCTATTTCATTTGAATGTGGCTGACTATTCCAGCATGCAAATGTTTCAAACATGTGCAGCTTTCTCAAGAGCCTTTAATTTTGTTTACCATTTATCTTCCCATATAACAAAGCTATGAAGGTTATCTGAATTGGGGTGAGCAACAGGAAGTCAGATAAGCATTATCAGCATTGCGCCTATGACAGCTCATTTAAGATACAGAACTTTCCTATTCTTCCCAGAATATATTATGATCTTTCACCAAGAAGGTGTTACAAGTTTGTAGGTGTCTGAAATGTTTCTGCCTACTTACTGGTCTTACACTGCAAGCTCAAAGGAGTTTTCAACTTTTCAGCATGGCAGGGTTTCACATTTTGGTAGTTCTATAGAACTGGAGCACTTTTAGCAGTACAGTGTAGAAAGAGCCATGAGGCTTGGGGGAAGGTGACCAAGGGAATTGGCAGACTCTCTTAGTAGGAGTCGGCATTTGGTTAGTTCATTTGTATAACCACTGAAAGGTCAACCAATATGACATGCTTGTGAGAATATGTCCTTATTTGAGAATGATGTTGGATGTGAGAGCTGGACCATAAGAAAGGCAGAACGCCGAAGAATAGAGGCTTTTGAATTATGGTGTTGGAGAAGACTCTTGAGAGTCCCCTGGACTGCAAGGAGATCCAATCAGTCAATCCTACAGGAAGTCAAGCCTGATTGCTCCCTAGAAGGACAAATCCTGAAGCTGAAGCTCCAATACTTTGGCCACTTCATGAGAAGAGAGGACTCTTTAGAAAAGACCCTCATGCTGGGAAAGATGGAAGGCAAAAGGAGAAGGGGGCGGCAGAGGATGAGAATGGTTAGATAGTGTCACCGAAGCGATAAACATGTAACTGGGCGAACTCCGGAAGCTAGAGGAGGACAGGGAGGCCTGGCGTGCTGTGGTCCATGGGGTTGCGAAGAGTCAGACACAACTTAGCGACTGAACAACAATAACAACCGTTGCATGGTGGGAAATTGCAATTGACCCTTCTTTGCTGTGACTCTTGGCTGTCTGAAAGTGTAGCATAGTGCAGAGGGCAAATGTTGCCCCAGAAGTGACATCACAACAGGAAGTGATACCACAGTTATATCTCCATTTTCTGCTTTTTTTGGCCGTAACATTTGGTAAAGCCATTTTCCAATAGCAAAGTAAATCAGAAAGAGAAAAGCCTATTCACAATCTTGACACAAGCAAAACAACCACATAGCCCTCCCCCTTTCCAGCTTCCCATATTTTCCAATATGGGTGCTCCAGGTGCCTCGCAACCCATCTGAAATTGACTCACAGCCCACTGGTGGGTTTTGACCCACAGTTTGGGGACCTCTATTCTAGATTGAATCCTTCTAACATCCCAGTAAATTGTCCTTTTCCCCCATACTGCAACTGAAGCTGAGACAAAGTGCAAGGCCACTTGCAGCCCAATCCTGAAGTTGGCAGCACCACTATTTTGCCAGTGCAGACTTGAGAAGCCCCATGTCAAGCTTCTCACCCCTAAGGGAGGCATAGCATCCAGCGGAGGCCTATGCCGGTTCCCACATCCCTTCCAGGCCTGATCTTCCCCTCTCCCACCCAGTTCTGAGCTCCCCCTGCCTCCCCCCTGCCTTCCCCTGATCCAAAAAGTTGCACCACCACCTGGCAGTGTTGCTTTCCCTCGGCAGCAGTACGACATCCTCTTCATGGCGCTGAGACCCAGCACTGACTGGCATTTGCCCACTGCGCGTGCTCCTTACTTCCAGGGGACCATAAATATGCTTTACAACACATTTACAACACCCAGACCCAGCAGTGCACTTGTACTGCCGGCAATAACAGGGTTAGGACTGGGGCCTTAGTGAATTCATGGCAGAGGCAAGATTCAAGCCAGAGCAGACCTAATTTGCAGTTCACTTTCTTCCAGACCAAGCCTATCCAGAGTCAGCCTGTGCATTACAGGGACACTGAGAGCGCCATGCTAACCTGGAGTTTGCTGGTACAGTGAGGCCAGCAAAGTTAGGCCAGCACAAGGGCCATTGTAAAGTGCTTTTGGACTACTTTTGGAGTCAGGGAGGATGGCGCACGTCTGTGTGCTGGCCTCCCTGAGTCTGAGAGTGGTCCAAGCATACTTTACAGTGTGCCTTGTGCCAGCCAAACTTTGCTGGCCTCACTGTGCCAGGCCAGCCTAACTCCAAGTTAGAATTGCGCTGTGACTTGGCCTCTGCTGCAAACTGCAGGCTGGCAGGGTGAAGCAAGTAAAGACGTTCTTTACTTACCTTCTCTCCACTCCTTGGTCCCCAATGGGGCTACTCAGATTTATGCCAAGGGGGCATAGGATCTCATGCACACTGCTTCTGCTGAGATCTGCCCCAATGCTGCACCGATCCCCACCCCATCCACCTCTGTCACCATCTTACCTGCTCAAATGACTGGTATGTGTCCTATTGCTGCTGTCATGCGGCTTACTGGCTGTCACTCGATCAGCGAGCTGTTGACTATCAGAGTGGCTCCAGCAGCATCAGCTAGCGCTGGTGGACTACGAGATCTGAGAGTGCATCATGCAGATAGGATTGGGCCATTAGCCACTATGATCCGCCAGTTTCCTATGCCATATTTCATCGAGATATACAGATATATACCCACTATAACTGTGGGTATACGTTTTATAAGACTTTTTTTTTTAAAAAAAAAATTGAAAATGAATGAAAGCCACATCAGAATAAGCACACATATAACTGCAGTATGTACCTCTATAGCCAGCGCATCAGTATTCACTCACACAACCAGCTAGAATCAGTTTGTTCATGTCTGTTCCTTTTTCAAAGACACTTTTCCCACCTCTGATTTCTGTCTTTTCTCATTCACAGCAGCATTCAATAGCCTCTGTCACAGTCTTCTGCCTGGCTGTCATTCAACAGCACACATCAACACCAGATAGTAAAACCCAGTTAAACACGACAGTCCCACAGCACAGTAAAATATACCTCATCCTTTCAATCAAGTCTCCTCCATCCATATTCACTGAAGAGGCTTTTAGAGAGCCCTATACCAGATGTTTCACATGTCGGTGCCAATCAGGAGTACCTCCAGGGACATCGTTTTGGGTTGAGATTCTCAACACTATGTGTTGAGAATAAAATCCTACCCTTTAAAGACAGAGAGAGTGCTATATCTAGGGCTCAAGTTATAAATGCAACCAGGTGCAATGGAAACATGTGGCAATTGGTTCACTGAACAACAAAAGAATCTCAAGATGCAGGAGCATTAATGAAAATTAGTAAAGGTCCCAAAGCATTTCAAGCGCACAGGGTTTTCATCAGGGGATTAAAGCAGTGGTTCCCAAACTGTGGGTCGGGACCCACCCAAAGGGTTGCAAGCCAATTCTAGGTGGGTCACAAAGCACCTAGAGCAGCCATTTTGAAAATATGGGAAGATGGGGTGCTGGAAGAGGGGACTGCTGTCTGGTTGTTTGGATTGGGTCAAGGTTGTAAATAGGCTTTTTTCTTTCTGATTCACTTTGCTATTGGGAAATGGCTGAGGAATAACCCAACTTATTGCTGCATCCTCAGGAAAGCAGCAGGCTCTGATATCACAATGATGGCACTTCCAAGTTAATGACATCACTTCTGTTGGGTCCCAGACAGATTGTCATTCTAAAAAGTGGGTCCCAGTGCTAAAATATTTGAGAACCACTTGATTAAAGGATAAGTGTAAGGAACCAAACTGAGTCAATGTCCATCATAAACCAAACATGAACATATTATAAAATACTCACTAAGAGAGCAATCCTAACGTGAATGAGAAAAGACAGAAATCAGAGGTGGTAACAGTGTCTTTGCAAAAGGAACAGACATGAATCCTAGAATGACCCCCATTCTAACCCAGATTTTTAATTTATGATTGGAGTTGTGTAGAGTTCCTTCTTGTTTTAAACATTCTATCATTATTCCGGTACCTAAGAAAGCTTTAAGGAGCTGAATGATTATAGACCTGTTACTTTGACATCTGTGGTGATGAAGATCTTTGAAAGGTTAGTGCTGACCTACTTGAAAGACATCACTGACCCGTTACTGGACCCCTTGCAATTTGCCTATCGAGCAAATAGGTCAGAGTGCCATATTGACATATTAATGATATGCAGTGCCATATTGACATATTAACAATACTGTCAATATGGCACTGCATTATATCTACACACATCTGGATTCTTCAGGGACCTATGCACGGGTCCTTTTTGTGGACTTCAGCTCAGCGTTTAACACCATTATTCCAGCTACTCTTTATTCTAAACTGATCCAGCTCTCTGTACCTGCTCATGTCTGCCAATGGACAACCAGTTTTTTGACAGACAGGAAGCAACGGGTGAGGCTGGGGAAAATCATGACCAATTCTCGAACAACTAGTACAGGAGCTCCTCAGGGATATGTGCTCTCCCCATTGCTCTTTTCTCTTTACATGAATGACTGTACCTCAGTGGATCCCTCTGTTAAAATTTTGAAGTTTGAAGATGATACAACAATCATTGGTCTTATTCATGATGGCGACGAATCTGCATACAGATGGGAGGTTGAACAGCTTGCCCTGTGGTGTGGATGTAACAATCTGGAACTGAATACACTAAAAACAGTGGAGATGGTAATAGATTTTAGAAGACGCTCCTCTACTTTATCTCTGCTGACCATATTTGGTAGTATGGTATCAATGGTGGAGTCCTTCAAATTTCTGGGTTCTATAATCTCCCATGACTTGAAATGGTCGGTTAACATCAGTTCTATTATTAAGAAAACACAGCAGAGGATGTATTTTTTGCGCCAACTTAAGAAATTTAACCTGCCTCAAGAGCTGTTGATTCAGTTTTATAGAGGAATCATTGAATCTGTTCTTTCTAACTCTATAACAGTCTGGTTTAGTTCAGTGACTAAACAGGATAAGAATACACTCCAAAGGACATTAAAACTGCAGAAAGAATAATAGGAGCCAGCTTGCCCTCTAGGGACGATTTATATATTGCTCGGATGAGGAAAAGAGCAGAGAGGATTGTTGCAGATCACTCTCACCCTGCTCGTAATCTGTTTGAACTTTTTCCCTCTAGACATCATTATAGGACATGGTATATTAGAACAACCAGGCACAAGAACAGTTTTTTTCCCCGTGCTATTAGGCTACTGAATAGCTGATTATGTTGATGTTTTGGTTTTGATTTGGATAAATTTAGAGTTAGTGGGGTCTTGTTAATGTGACGGTATTACTTATTAGTTTAAGGTACATGTGAGAGCTTTAGGGCCGAAGTAAAATTCCATATATGGTGAAATCCACGTACGGCCAATAAAATTCTATTCTATTCTATTCTATTCTATTCTAACCTGGAGTTTGGCAAGCCCAGTTAGGCCAGCAAAATTTGGCTGGCACAAGGGACACCGTAAAGTATGTTTGGACTACTCTCAAAGTCAGAGAGGCCAGCACACAGATGTGCACCATCCCCCCTGACTGAGAGTAGTCCAAACATGCTTTACAGTGACTCTTGTGCTGGCCAAACTTTGCTGGCCTAACTGTGCCATCTTAACTCCAGATTGCGCTCTAAATCGTAGCCAAATCAATCATAATACAAAAGTAAAGGATTTTTTTTAAAAAAAAACATCCATTGAATGAACCTGAGCTCTAGATAAATGCTCAGAATTTGACAGCCCAATCCTTCCTAACACCCCCGTGCCAATGTACCAATTGGGTGTGATGTGGCACCAATCGGGCATGATGTGCTGCATCCCAGGGGAGAGGGAGTGTCATATCTCAGAGCCCTCCTCAAAATAAAGGAACATTTTTCCCTTGCCCTGGGGCAAGACTTACCTGCCTCAGTGGGTCTACTCAGACCTGCACCAATTACTTTGCTGGTGCAAGTCCGAGTGGACCAGCATTGGTGGATCAAGGCTAGGAAGGATATCAACAGCATGAACCTGGCTGCTTGCTGCTTGCTCCTTGTGGTGGCAGCCAGGCCATGCTATATGGTGTGTAGCCTTTGCAACAGCCATAAACACAAGTTCTGGTAGTGCAGTGGGTCATTAGCATTTGGCCCTTAGAGGCACTCTCCCAGTAGGGTAGCCAAAGGGGGAGCAAAGTGTAAGTACTGCAGGTGCTGCAACGCACCATATAAGCAGTCCCATGCACTTGCCATTGGAGCCATTCTGGGCAGTGCTGTCAATCTGTGGGCACATGCCAAAGTTGCCCAGAATGGCTCGGGATGGTGAGTGGGAGGGGCCATTTATGCAGTACATTATGCCTTGAAGTTCTTACCTGCCTCTCCTCTAGGGCTACAGTACAGCACTCTACTCAAATGAAGAGTGTGTATTGCACAAACAGATATGGTAGTTAGAAAAGGTTGAGTGGGAGAAATATGGTTTCACGGAACCTTTTACTCTCCACAACACCCCCCATCCCCAGATCTGGACAAAAGAGATCACTATCAGCTGTTTTCAGAAGCAGGCTTCGCCCCCCTTTTCCATCCAAGTCTTTCATATAAAACAACACCCTTTGCCTTCCCACTGATCTTGCGTAAGTACTGTATCCACTGCTCTACAAGATCGTGTGTCCCACTTCAGGAGTTTTTCCCGTCCCAAATACAGCTGGTAAAAACTTCTTTCCCTGCTTCTTTCAACTGTAATTAAGCTACATCCTTTGCATTGACTTTACATAGTTCATTGTATTTATTTTCTCTGCGCAACATGACTCTTGGGATCCATAGTTTATCCTAGCTGAAAGCATCTGCATGTTGTAAATGCATGATGGACTTCAGAAGACTTGATGTTAATGAAGTAAGTTTGTAGCAGTGAGAGTTTCATTTTCCCTGAGAGTTTTATTTAGAGATCCCAGACTCATCTCTTTGAAACTATTATATCAGAGTATTATTGATTAATTCACTGATGGAGTACCTACCATGTACATGGTAGAGTTGCCCTATTCAAGTCTCTCTAACAATTTAGGCACTATATTTTTAACTACAGTATAGACATCATTATTACAGCAGTCATAATGTACCTTGGCAAAATATTCTGCTGATTATTGTAATCATCCATCAGTTTTGTTAACCAGAAACAGGGACAGCCCAAGGTGATCCCCCACCTGACTTGAAGCCCCCACTGATGTTGCCCTTGACTTGCCACGTGTCCTCCCCCAAAACTGGTGGCAATCCAACCAGTGGCATTCCTATGGGGGGGGGCAAAATGCTAAATGTTGCATAAGCCTGAGCGCCAGTGTAATGTGGCCGCTCCCCCTCGCCTCGAGCAATTCACGGTGTGGAGAACAAAGCCTCTGAGACAGCTTTCCAAGCAGCGAATGGTTCTGGCGGCAAGGGCTTCATCAGGATGGTCTGTTTGATCCACTCACCTTTCCATACTAACCTTCATGCTCATGTTCATGAGCCCATGGGCAAACTGATAGTACGGATGCTGCATACAATGAATTGTTCTTGTAAACATTCAACATTCAACATGTGATGGTCAAGTACAGCAAGGGGAGAGGACAATGGACATCATCCTGACCAGGCCTACCCAGACTACACAGACTGATATCTGCACAGGGCTTCTCAAGCCAGGGTATCTAGAAATCTGCAAGCTACAGCTATGATCATCTCTGATAGGACTCATTTGGGTAGTTTAGAGACTGGTGAATACATTGGGGGGAAAACGTATCGCTGTCATCTTAGAGAGAAAGATAGGAATATTCCTAGCATAATGCATCCATAGCAAAAGACAAACACTGTATACAGGATGTGCACCAAAGGCTAGCTAACAGGCACTAGTTGAGAGCTGAAGACCATCCAAGGATCCATCACAGCCGATCTTTGTGACCCGCATGCAAAAAGTTGGCAGCAGCCAGCAGTACTCCAAGTACATAAGTTGGAGCTGAGAAGTACTCCAAGCTGCTGCTGCTCTCACCAAGAAAATCTCCTCCAAATCCTTTTGGAAGCTCACATTAGTAGTGGCATGCCTAAGAATACCCTTAGGAAACTGCACTGATAGCCACTATCTTTACCTATAACACAATTTCCACACCACAGTGTCCAGTGACAGAGTGGTGGAAAGAGGGTTGTATAGATTTGAAAAGATGACAACCAGCAGCATAGCTACCCTGTCTGCAAATCCAGAGCAGGCTTTAATTGCGACTGGGGCGGGGCAGTGACGAAAGAAGCCATCATGCCCTCTGCACAGCCTCACCATGGCCCCTGCTTCCGGGATCACTCCATTTTGGAGCATAACAGAGGCAAGGGTGGGCAGGAGGGCCCAACTCCACACGACTTTCTTCTGTGGCGCACCCAGCTCCCTTGCCGGTGCCCATGGCAGGCACTACACCGCACCCTATGGGCTCGATGTCTCTGCCTGTCTGTCATGCTTTCAAGGGTCCTACAGCAGCATTTTGCATGGAATCTGGCACCAGCACAGATTACATAAAGTTGGACCTCAATATCTGTGAATGATTCATTCCCAGACCCCCATAAATAACAAAATTGGTACCGTGGTATCGCGGTAAGTGAATCTGCCAGTCAGGTCCAATAGGACCTCCAGACACAACCAGAGGTGTTCTCTGGTCACATTTGGAGGTATTTTGAGGCCCAGAGAGGCCTTACAAAGCCTCCTGGACATAACCAGAGAATATATAATGTCCAGGAGATCAGGGGAGGTCCTCCATCGCGCATTTGGAACCCAAGGTGAGTCAAATCCACAGATCCTGAAACCACAGATGAAGAGGACTGAGCTGTATCTAAAACAAATTGTTTAAAAAAGACACCCCCAGACAAAAAAAGGCAGCATACTTCATGTCAGAACTTTTTTTAGAACAAGAAAATATTGTTCAGTTTTTTTTAATGTGACAATTATTAAATTTTTTTAAAAAATTTAATTTGGTGTACAAGTCACAGGGTACATTTTCCATTCCGCAAATGTTATTTATTAAATGACTGAAGTAACATAGCTGTAACTTGAGGTAGCAATTGACATTTCCTCCATTCTCCCAATCCAATAACACAGGAGTTTGCAGGACTCCGGCTCTTTGAAGTGTAACTTGAGGTGGATGTTGTAATGAGCCAAAATGATCAAAGTTGCGAAGGATCCGAAGGAGCATCAAAGATTGAAAGAAATAGCACACCTCGTAATGAGTAGAAGAAGGGCTGGCTTCCTCTTTCCCTTTCCTTACATTGTGCTCAACAGATTAATCAAACAGATATGGACTCTGGCTACATACAGAGTTTTATTTTACAAGATCTAATATCTTTTAGAGGTTCTCCATCTCTAAAATGAGAGGGTCACAGAAACTCTCCACCATGACCCACTGGATTCCTGGCTGTAGTTTTCTATAGTTAATGAATAGCATGTATTAATTTTCACAACAAAGAATAAATATCATGATTGAAACAATCCATGTTTTCCATGAAGCCTTTGGAACTATCCCTTATAGTGCCTACCAGGGCCGGTTTTAGCTCCAAAGTTCCCGGACTGTCTTTCCTGCAATGTGCACACCCAGCTCTGAGAAAAACAGCTGTCATACCTGTGGTTGGACTGTGTCCGAGCTTGGAATGGCGCAGTTTTATTATAGGATTTTGCATGCATTTTGGCCCATTCTCAGAATGGCATCTTGTACATTAGCCACTTCGGGTACTCCGACTTTCCCGGACTTTTTTCCTGGCAATACGCACACCTAGTACTGTTAAATCCAGTTGAAAGATCTTTTCTTGGAATTTTTTGGATTTGAGGGGTCTTTCGGAGCTAACTGCAACGGATCAAATGTGAGCGATTCCACGGCATCAGACCCCACTCTTAAGGGGCCCCTGTTCTAGTGGGCCCCACCCCTATTTCTTCAGGTCCATCGTGGGCTATAGGCAATGATGGATTGTGCAACATCCTTACAAAGGTGGAGGGCTACTGTTACCGGGTGCAAGGGAGTGGCAACAGGATGCAAGCATCTTGTTGTCTCATGCCTCCCTGGGGCACCTGGTGGGCCGCTGTGAGATACAGGAAGCTGGACTAGATGGGCCTTTGGCCTGATCCAGCAGGGCTCTTCTTATGTTCTTATGTTCTGACTGACAGCTTTTGCATTTAGAGTGCATTTTCCCCCAACCGCCATTTCCCTTTTAAATTTCCCCTTTAAGGCAGAAAAGGGGTAATTGGAGCTGCAAGCTACAGGGAATTGACTGTTTTGGCACGCGGAGTACATTTTTTCCAGAGCACCCATTTCCCCTTAAGGCTCTGACTCAGTCGCGCCTGGCAATTGAACTCCGAGCTGAGAGCAGGCTCCTTCTCTTGCTTCGTTTAATGTGCCGGCTCTGAGATCCATCTGCATGTTAGTAGGCTGCTGCTTGGGTGAGTTTTTATGTCTGCAGCAATCCAGGAAGGTCCCTGCCGCTGCCCCTCCATTGGTTCTGAGATCTCTATTCCGTGTTAATTTGCTGGTAGTGGTGTGTGTTTGAGGCCACAATCCTAACCTGGAGTTAGGCCTGCCCAGTTAGGCCAGCAAAGTTTGGCTGGCACAAGAGCCACCGTAAAGCGCCTTTGGAGATGGCACACATGTGTGTGCTGGCTTCTCTGACTCCGAGAGTGGTCCAAACATCCTTTATGATGTCCCTTGTGCCAGCCAAACTGCTGGCCTAACTATGCCGGCCTAACTCCAGGTTAGGATTGCGTCCTCAGTCTGCTACAATCCAGGAAAGTGTCCTTCTCTTTTGTTGGTTCCTAGATCTTTAACTTACTGCTGCTGGGTATTTATGTTGCTGCAATCAAGGAGAGGAGACCCATTGTGAACTGGGAGGCTTGCAAACACCATCCTAAGCCTGATCTCTCCCTCCCCCCGCCACACTGGATACAATTAAAGTCCATTGATTTCAGTGAGGCGTAAGCTGAAATTCTATGCTACTTACTTGGGAATAATTGCCACTCAGTGCAGTGGGATATACCGGCAAGTATATTGTGCCCCCCAAAATACCATCTCAAAGTAGAGATGAGACTCGGTTTTTGGTCTATCCAGGAAAAAATTGAACATTTCCTAGTAGACTATTAAAAAAAATTTCACCAAGGGGTCCTTATCTCCAGTCGCAGCTGCTGAGTTGTGTAACAACGTCAATTGTTGCAGAGATAGTAGTTAACCATTTCACTTTTTCATTTGTTTTCTATCAGCTTTGTGCAACGTACAATGTATTTTCTTGAGATTGTTACCCTGATTATGGCTATAAAGTATAAAGTACATATATTAAAAATAGATTTATCTCTAAGAGTCTAGTTTGTGTGCGTACATCTGCATGCACCCTCACACATGCGTGATGCGAGCACGCACACACACACACACACACCAGTCATGGAAGTCAAACATTTTTCCAATGCATCTTTTAATTAAATCACTGTAGCAACAGTTTGATCAAAAGTGGTAGCAGGCCCAGAAGTATCGGCAGCGGGAGGAATGCAGGCCTGATTGCTGAAGAACAAATTCCATTCCCATGGATATGAAAATAGAAAGTCAACATAAGGCAGGAAGCTGGGGTGAGCACAGCAGATAGAAGTCAGCATGGATGAGAAAAGTGGGGGTGGGCTGAGAGAGAAAGTGAGGGGAAGGGGGAGAGACAGAGAGAGAAACAGACACAGAACAGGATGCATAAATAATGTGGCAGGAAATGAATTCTTTACAGGGTTTCTTGCCAGAAATTTGATTCCACTCAAAGGAAGGCGCTCTCTCTCTCTCTCTCTCTCTCTCTCTCTCTCTCTCTCTCTCTCTC
>JAJKFI010017025.1:0-14888 GCA_029204185.1 Lerista edwardsae | reverse complement strand
AGAAGAAGAAGAAGAAGAAGAAGAAGAAGAAGAAGAAGAAGAAGAAGTTAAAAATATAACTCATAAAATGTAAAAAATACTTTGACAATAATTTGAAAAGGGGGGAAAACAAGAATGCACTACAGATTTCCTAATCCTTGATTTTCTTCAAAGTTGTGCCTTTTTAAAAATGTTTGCTACTCACCATCCATTATCATGTTTCAATTGCTTTGTCTGATAATACGGAGAAAAAATATATATATATATATGATTGACAGGCATAGTAAACAACAACCATACAACCTTTTTGGGTTTTTCTTTTTTGTTCATACCAGCTATGTACCCAATAGCAGCCTGAATTTAAACGAGGTCATTTTTGCAGGCTATGAAAAAAAGTAAATCCATATAAAACAGAAGCTAGATGATGCAGAATGAATGTGAATAGAATTGATTTTTGCATTGTTATCTGGAAACAGGAATTCTTTAGGTTATTGTGCATAGCATATCAAAATAAAGTGAAATCCTTCGATTGTGTTGCAATGGCACATTAAGCCATAAGAGCACACGACATTACTAGATGCAGCATGGAAAGTCCCCCCCCCCCGGCCCCTGGTTCAATATAGAAAGGAAATATGTTGTTGGTGTCATATTTTTAGGGATATCATCTGGCTTCTTTGGGAAAGACTCACAGCCTCTTCCTAACTATATTCCTGGGCGGCAAAGTCATGGCAAAATCAAGCCTGATTGCTCCCTGAAAGGACACATAATGAAGCTGAAGCTCCAATACTTTGGCCACCTCATGAGAAGACAAGACTCTTTAGAAAAGACCCTCATGCTGAGAAAGATCGAAGGCAAAAGGCGAAGGGGGCGGCAGAGGATGGGAGGGTTAGATAGTGTCACCGAAGCAATGAACATGAAATTGGGCGAACTCCGGAAGCTAGTGGAGGACAGGGAGGCCTGGCGTGCTGTGGTCCATGGGGTCGCGAAGAGTCGGACACGACTTAGCGACAGAACAATAACAGCAACAAAATCATGGCACCAGAATGGGCTCAGCTGCATCCCGCAGGGGAATTTCAGCTGCTGGTGGTCTCCTTGCGATAAGGGACATTTGTCCCCTTGCTCCTGAGTAAGCACCAGCAACTGCTGTGGGTCAACGTGATCAAGTGGCTGCAATATCATGACGCAGGTCTGTGTTGATTCATGCAGGAGGATCTGACCCAGGCAGGGTCTCAGGATTGGGCAGGCATCAGCACCACTGATCCTGCCCCTACCAGACCCAATTCATCCACCTCTGCACCCACCGTTCTACCTTTCCCTGAAATCTGGACATCTTCCTTCCCCTCTGCCTGAAATCTTGCCAAGGCAGACAAGAGTAGACGAGCGGTGCCCAAACGCTTTCTTGTACTTTGGGAACCTGGTAAGACTTTGCATGGGGAGGCAGGGAGCAGAGGGAAGCAACACAATCTACATGATCATGCTGCTGCCAGGCAGGGAAAGGTGTGTTTTTTTTCCAGATTTACCGGGGAGTCACTATGGCTCTCCAAAAGGTTTGGAAAACTTGCAACCCCCTCTGCAGCCCTCCCCAAGGCTTGGAAATGTGAAAAAGCCCACCAATTTCCAGTTTTCAAGCCATGGGAAGGGAAGAGGGAATCGCAGGCTCCACAGACCCTCTGGAGATCCATAGTGACCCCCCGGTAAGTTTAAAAAAATGTTCCCTGCCGGCAGCAGCATGTGATGCTGCTGATTTTGTGATTCCGCACGTCCTCTTAAAGGGGAATCACCCTTATCTGGTTTCCCTGATGGGTCATGATCCACCAATGTGGGAACCATTGGAATAGACAATACTGGTCTGGAGAGATGAAACTATCTGATGCAATGTATGAAATATCACAATGAAAGAACAGTGCGATAGTAGTAATATAATAATGCTAACTTAGCGTTTATATTGCATTTTTTCAAAATATTTTACACATATTATTGATGCGGTTCTTACAACCCTGTGAGATAAGTAACACTGTATTCTTCTGAGTAGACATAAGCTCCACTGATTTCCATGGCACTAACTCCCAAGTAAATGTGTAGAGGATTGCATCCGAAGTACTGAAATTCCCATGTAGCAGATAGGGAAGACCTGAGCTGATGTGGCTAAATCCATCTAGTGAGTTCATGGCAATAGCAAGATCCAAGGTGAGTTGGTGAGTGAGTAAGGTTACCTCTTGCCAGCATGGCAGGGAATCTGGGTGGAAGTTCCTGGGGGGGGAGCAGAGCAGGGGTGGGACTGGCAGTGAGCTTCAATGCTCATCTCGACCTCCATGTCGGGCCATGTGGCCTTACATGGAAGCCTTTGCCTCAGTGCCGGCTACATAGCTGGTGCAAAGGCGAGTATACTCCTCACTTACTTTCACCCTTACCGCAGGGAAAGGGGAGGAACTTCCTTTCGTGGAGCCTCCTGCAGCTGCGTGGCTGCCATGGGATGCAGTGGTAGCCGCCTGGTTACCCCACTGTGCTCCCAGACGGTCGAGCCGCTCTGGATTGGGCTGCCCATCATTGTTGATGGGCCAAATTAATTCTTTGCCAAGGTATTACTAAAGAAAGCAGAAAGTCCTAGGCAATGGCGTTATGAAATGTTGATTTTATGGCAATACTACAACAGACAGCAAGACTATTAAAGTTTTGGGGGAGGGAGGATAATAAAAAAAAGATTGTAAAAGTAACAGCATGGTGACATTTTGATAGCTTTCTTGGCCAAGGGGATAGGCAGCAACCAGCAAAGTAAACTTGTAAATGAATATCCCAGTCTAAAGCCAGGATCCAAGGAGGATACTGGTTGCTTGGTGTTGATTAAAAATAAATTTGTGATAAATGAGATCTCCGCACATAAACTAACACTTGCTCTAGTTGCTAAAAGAAAAAAAAAGTAAGAAAGATTGAGAAAATAAATTGCTTTTTGGATAGAGAGCTTCGTATCTGAAGACTGGAGAAATCTATTTGAACTAAGGAGGCATCAGGCTATGATAACATCGCAAAAGATTTGGATAAATTCTGGATAAAGAACTAGTCTTTAGAGGGCTTACTGCTAACCTGAACAAAACAACTTCAAATGTTTAGAAGCTCATGCTCTGGGAAGTATGTGATGGAAGCATTAGCACTATGGAATACATGCTTCAAATTTCTATTTCATTTGAATGTGGCTGACTATTCCAGCATGCAAATGTTTCAAACATGTGCAGCTTTCTCAAGAGCCTTTAATTTTGTTTACCATTTATCTTCCCATATAACAAAGCTATGAAGGTTATCTGAATTGGGGTGAGCAACAGGAAGTCAGATAAGCATTATCAGCATTGCGCCTATGACAGCTCATTTAAGATACAGAACTTTCCTATTCTTCCCAGAATATATTATGATCTTTCACCAAGAAGGTGTTACAAGTTTGTAGGTGTCTGAAATGTTTCTGCCTACTTACTGGTCTTACACTGCAAGCTCAAAGGAGTTTTCAACTTTTCAGCATGGCAGGGTTTCACATTTTGGTAGTTCTATAGAACTGGAGCACTTTTAGCAGTACAGTGTAGAAAGAGCCATGAGGCTTGGGGGAAGGTGACCAAGGGAATTGGCAGACTCTCTTAGTAGGAGTCGGCATTTGGTTAGTTCATTTGTATAACCACTGAAAGGTCAACCAATATGACATGCTTGTGAGAATATGTCCTTATTTGAGAATGATGTTGGATGTGAGAGCTGGACCATAAGAAAGGCAGAACGCCGAAGAATAGAGGCTTTTGAATTATGGTGTTGGAGAAGACTCTTGAGAGTCCCCTGGACTGCAAGGAGATCCAATCAGTCAATCCTACAGGAAGTCAAGCCTGATTGCTCCCTAGAAGGACAAATCCTGAAGCTGAAGCTCCAATACTTTGGCCACTTCATGAGAAGAGAGGACTCTTTAGAAAAGACCCTCATGCTGGGAAAGATGGAAGGCAAAAGGAGAAGGGGGCGGCAGAGGATGAGAATGGTTAGATAGTGTCACCGAAGCGATAAACATGTAACTGGGCGAACTCCGGAAGCTAGAGGAGGACAGGGAGGCCTGGCGTGCTGTGGTCCATGGGGTTGCGAAGAGTCAGACACAACTTAGCGACTGAACAACAATAACAACCGTTGCATGGTGGGAAATTGCAATTGACCCTTCTTTGCTGTGACTCTTGGCTGTCTGAAAGTGTAGCATAGTGCAGAGGGCAAATGTTGCCCCAGAAGTGACATCACAACAGGAAGTGATACCACAGTTATATCTCCATTTTCTGCTTTTTTTGGCCGTAACATTTGGTAAAGCCATTTTCCAATAGCAAAGTAAATCAGAAAGAGAAAAGCCTATTCACAATCTTGACACAAGCAAAACAACCACATAGCCCTCCCCCTTTCCAGCTTCCCATATTTTCCAATATGGGTGCTCCAGGTGCCTCGCAACCCATCTGAAATTGACTCACAGCCCACTGGTGGGTTTTGACCCACAGTTTGGGGACCTCTATTCTAGATTGAATCCTTCTAACATCCCAGTAAATTGTCCTTTTCCCCCATACTGCAACTGAAGCTGAGACAAAGTGCAAGGCCACTTGCAGCCCAATCCTGAAGTTGGCAGCACCACTATTTTGCCAGTGCAGACTTGAGAAGCCCCATGTCAAGCTTCTCACCCCTAAGGGAGGCATAGCATCCAGCGGAGGCCTATGCCGGTTCCCACATCCCTTCCAGGCCTGATCTTCCCCTCTCCCACCCAGTTCTGAGCTCCCCCTGCCTCCCCCCTGCCTTCCCCTGATCCAAAAAGTTGCACCACCACCTGGCAGTGTTGCTTTCCCTCGGCAGCAGTACGACATCCTCTTCATGGCGCTGAGACCCAGCACTGACTGGCATTTGCCCACTGCGCGTGCTCCTTACTTCCAGGGGACCATAAATATGCTTTACAACACATTTACAACACCCAGACCCAGCAGTGCACTTGTACTGCCGGCAATAACAGGGTTAGGACTGGGGCCTTAGTGAATTCATGGCAGAGGCAAGATTCAAGCCAGAGCAGACCTAATTTGCAGTTCACTTTCTTCCAGACCAAGCCTATCCAGAGTCAGCCTGTGCATTACAGGGACACTGAGAGCGCCATGCTAACCTGGAGTTTGCTGGTACAGTGAGGCCAGCAAAGTTAGGCCAGCACAAGGGCCATTGTAAAGTGCTTTTGGACTACTTTTGGAGTCAGGGAGGATGGCGCACGTCTGTGTGCTGGCCTCCCTGAGTCTGAGAGTGGTCCAAGCATACTTTACAGTGTGCCTTGTGCCAGCCAAACTTTGCTGGCCTCACTGTGCCAGGCCAGCCTAACTCCAAGTTAGAATTGCGCTGTGACTTGGCCTCTGCTGCAAACTGCAGGCTGGCAGGGTGAAGCAAGTAAAGACGTTCTTTACTTACCTTCTCTCCACTCCTTGGTCCCCAATGGGGCTACTCAGATTTATGCCAAGGGGGCATAGGATCTCATGCACACTGCTTCTGCTGAGATCTGCCCCAATGCTGCACCGATCCCCACCCCATCCACCTCTGTCACCATCTTACCTGCTCAAATGACTGGTATGTGTCCTATTGCTGCTGTCATGCGGCTTACTGGCTGTCACTCGATCAGCGAGCTGTTGACTATCAGAGTGGCTCCAGCAGCATCAGCTAGCGCTGGTGGACTACGAGATCTGAGAGTGCATCATGCAGATAGGATTGGGCCATTAGCCACTATGATCCGCCAGTTTCCTATGCCATATTTCATCGAGATATACAGATATATACCCACTATAACTGTGGGTATACGTTTTATAAGACTTTTTTTTTTTAAAAAAAAATTGAAAATGAATGAAAGCCACATCAGAATAAGCACACATATAACTGCAGTATGTACCTCTATAGCCAGCGCATCAGTATTCACTCACACAACCAGCTAGAATCAGTTTGTTCATGTCTGTTCCTTTTTCAAAGACACTTTTCCCACCTCTGATTTCTGTCTTTTCTCATTCACAGCAGCATTCAATAGCCTCTGTCACAGTCTTCTGCCTGGCTGTCATTCAACAGCACACATCAACACCAGATAGTAAAACCCAGTTAAACACGACAGTCCCACAGCACAGTAAAATATACCTCATCCTTTCAATCAAGTCTCCTCCATCCATATTCACTGAAGAGGCTTTTAGAGAGCCCTATACCAGATGTTTCACATGTCGGTGCCAATCAGGAGTACCTCCAGGGACATCGTTTTGGGTTGAGATTCTCAACACTATGTGTTGAGAATAAAATCCTACCCTTTAAAGACAGAGAGAGTGCTATATCTAGGGCTCAAGTTATAAATGCAACCAGGTGCAATGGAAACATGTGGCAATTGGTTCACTGAACAACAAAAGAATCTCAAGATGCAGGAGCATTAATGAAAATTAGTAAAGGTCCCAAAGCATTTCAAGCGCACAGGGTTTTCATCAGGGGATTAAAGCAGTGGTTCCCAAACTGTGGGTCGGGACCCACCCAAAGGGTTGCAAGCCAATTCTAGGTGGGTCACAAAGCACCTAGAGCAGCCATTTTGAAAATATGGGAAGATGGGGTGCTGGAAGAGGGGACTGCTGTCTGGTTGTTTGGATTGGGTCAAGGTTGTAAATAGGCTTTTTTCTTTCTGATTCACTTTGCTATTGGGAAATGGCTGAGGAATAACCCAACTTATTGCTGCATCCTCAGGAAAGCAGCAGGCTCTGATATCACAATGATGGCACTTCCAAGTTAATGACATCACTTCTGTTGGGTCCCAGACAGATTGTCATTCTAAAAAGTGGGTCCCAGTGCTAAAATATTTGAGAACCACTTGATTAAAGGATAAGTGTAAGGAACCAAACTGAGTCAATGTCCATCATAAACCAAACATGAACATATTATAAAATACTCACTAAGAGAGCAATCCTAACGTGAATGAGAAAAGACAGAAATCAGAGGTGGTAACAGTGTCTTTGCAAAAGGAACAGACATGAATCCTAGAATGACCCCCATTCTAACCCAGATTTTTAATTTATGATTGGAGTTGTGTAGAGTTCCTTCTTGTTTTAAACATTCTATCATTATTCCGGTACCTAAGAAAGCTTTAAGGAGCTGAATGATTATAGACCTGTTACTTTGACATCTGTGGTGATGAAGATCTTTGAAAGGTTAGTGCTGACCTACTTGAAAGACATCACTGACCCGTTACTGGACCCCTTGCAATTTGCCTATCGAGCAAATAGGTCAGAGTGCCATATTGACATATTAATGATATGCAGTGCCATATTGACATATTAACAATACTGTCAATATGGCACTGCATTATATCTACACACATCTGGATTCTTCAGGGACCTATGCACGGGTCCTTTTTGTGGACTTCAGCTCAGCGTTTAACACCATTATTCCAGCTACTCTTTATTCTAAACTGATCCAGCTCTCTGTACCTGCTCATGTCTGCCAATGGACAACCAGTTTTTTGACAGACAGGAAGCAACGGGTGAGGCTGGGGAAAATCATGACCAATTCTCGAACAACTAGTACAGGAGCTCCTCAGGGATATGTGCTCTCCCCATTGCTCTTTTCTCTTTACATGAATGACTGTACCTCAGTGGATCCCTCTGTTAAAATTTTGAAGTTTGAAGATGATACAACAATCATTGGTCTTATTCATGATGGCGACGAATCTGCATACAGATGGGAGGTTGAACAGCTTGCCCTGTGGTGTGGATGTAACAATCTGGAACTGAATACACTAAAAACAGTGGAGATGGTAATAGATTTTAGAAGACGCTCCTCTACTTTATCTCTGCTGACCATATTTGGTAGTATGGTATCAATGGTGGAGTCCTTCAAATTTCTGGGTTCTATAATCTCCCATGACTTGAAATGGTCGGTTAACATCAGTTCTATTATTAAGAAAACACAGCAGAGGATGTATTTTTTGCGCCAACTTAAGAAATTTAACCTGCCTCAAGAGCTGTTGATTCAGTTTTATAGAGGAATCATTGAATCTGTTCTTTCTAACTCTATAACAGTCTGGTTTAGTTCAGTGACTAAACAGGATAAGAATACACTCCAAAGGACATTAAAACTGCAGAAAGAATAATAGGAGCCAGCTTGCCCTCTAGGGACGATTTATATATTGCTCGGATGAGGAAAAGAGCAGAGAGGATTGTTGCAGATCACTCTCACCCTGCTCGTAATCTGTTTGAACTTTTTCCCTCTAGACATCATTATAGGACATGGTATATTAGAACAACCAGGCACAAGAACAGTTTTTTTCCCCGTGCTATTAGGCTACTGAATAGCTGATTATGTTGATGTTTTGGTTTTGATTTGGATAAATTTAGAGTTAGTGGGGTCTTGTTAATGTGACGGTATTACTTATTAGTTTAAGGTACATGTGAGAGCTTTAGGGCCGAAGTAAAATTCCATATATGGTGAAATCCACGTACGGCCAATAAAATTCTATTCTATTCTATTCTATTCTATTCTAACCTGGAGTTTGGCAAGCCCAGTTAGGCCAGCAAAATTTGGCTGGCACAAGGGACACCGTAAAGTATGTTTGGACTACTCTCAAAGTCAGAGAGGCCAGCACACAGATGTGCACCATCCCCCCTGACTGAGAGTAGTCCAAACATGCTTTACAGTGACTCTTGTGCTGGCCAAACTTTGCTGGCCTAACTGTGCCATCTTAACTCCAGATTGCGCTCTAAATCGTAGCCAAATCAATCATAATACAAAAGTAAAGGATTTTTTTTAAAAAAAAACATCCATTGAATGAACCTGAGCTCTAGATAAATGCTCAGAATTTGACAGCCCAATCCTTCCTAACACCCCCGTGCCAATGTACCAATTGGGTGTGATGTGGCACCAATCGGGCATGATGTGCTGCATCCCAGGGGAGAGGGAGTGTCATATCTCAGAGCCCTCCTCAAAATAAAGGAACATTTTTCCCTTGCCCTGGGGCAAGACTTACCTGCCTCAGTGGGTCTACTCAGACCTGCACCAATTACTTTGCTGGTGCAAGTCCGAGTGGACCAGCATTGGTGGATCAAGGCTAGGAAGGATATCAACAGCATGAACCTGGCTGCTTGCTGCTTGCTCCTTGTGGTGGCAGCCAGGCCATGCTATATGGTGTGTAGCCTTTGCAACAGCCATAAACACAAGTTCTGGTAGTGCAGTGGGTCATTAGCATTTGGCCCTTAGAGGCACTCTCCCAGTAGGGTAGCCAAAGGGGGAGCAAAGTGTAAGTACTGCAGGTGCTGCAACGCACCATATAAGCAGTCCCATGCACTTGCCATTGGAGCCATTCTGGGCAGTGCTGTCAATCTGTGGGCACATGCCAAAGTTGCCCAGAATGGCTCGGGATGGTGAGTGGGAGGGGCCATTTATGCAGTACATTATGCCTTGAAGTTCTTACCTGCCTCTCCTCTAGGGCTACAGTACAGCACTCTACTCAAATGAAGAGTGTGTATTGCACAAACAGATATGGTAGTTAGAAAAGGTTGAGTGGGAGAAATATGGTTTCACGGAACCTTTTACTCTCCACAACACCCCCCATCCCCAGATCTGGACAAAAGAGATCACTATCAGCTGTTTTCAGAAGCAGGCTTCGCCCCCCTTTTCCATCCAAGTCTTTCATATAAAACAACACCCTTTGCCTTCCCACTGATCTTGCGTAAGTACTGTATCCACTGCTCTACAAGATCGTGTGTCCCACTTCAGGAGTTTTTCCCGTCCCAAATACAGCTGGTAAAAACTTCTTTCCCTGCTTCTTTCAACTGTAATTAAGCTACATCCTTTGCATTGACTTTACATAGTTCATTGTATTTATTTTCTCTGCGCAACATGACTCTTGGGATCCATAGTTTATCCTAGCTGAAAGCATCTGCATGTTGTAAATGCATGATGGACTTCAGAAGACTTGATGTTAATGAAGTAAGTTTGTAGCAGTGAGAGTTTCATTTTCCCTGAGAGTTTTATTTAGAGATCCCAGACTCATCTCTTTGAAACTATTATATCAGAGTATTATTGATTAATTCACTGATGGAGTACCTACCATGTACATGGTAGAGTTGCCCTATTCAAGTCTCTCTAACAATTTAGGCACTATATTTTTAACTACAGTATAGACATCATTATTACAGCAGTCATAATGTACCTTGGCAAAATATTCTGCTGATTATTGTAATCATCCATCAGTTTTGTTAACCAGAAACAGGGACAGCCCAAGGTGATCCCCCACCTGACTTGAAGCCCCCACTGATGTTGCCCTTGACTTGCCACGTGTCCTCCCCCAAAACTGGTGGCAATCCAACCAGTGGCATTCCTATGGGGGGGGGCAAAATGCTAAATGTTGCATAAGCCTGAGCGCCAGTGTAATGTGGCCGCTCCCCCTCGCCTCGAGCAATTCACGGTGTGGAGAACAAAGCCTCTGAGACAGCTTTCCAAGCAGCGAATGGTTCTGGCGGCAAGGGCTTCATCAGGATGGTCTGTTTGATCCACTCACCTTTCCATACTAACCTTCATGCTCATGTTCATGAGCCCATGGGCAAACTGATAGTACGGATGCTGCATACAATGAATTGTTCTTGTAAACATTCAACATTCAACATGTGATGGTCAAGTACAGCAAGGGGAGAGGACAATGGACATCATCCTGACCAGGCCTACCCAGACTACACAGACTGATATCTGCACAGGGCTTCTCAAGCCAGGGTATCTAGAAATCTGCAAGCTACAGCTATGATCATCTCTGATAGGACTCATTTGGGTAGTTTAGAGACTGGTGAATACATTGGGGGGAAAACGTATCGCTGTCATCTTAGAGAGAAAGATAGGAATATTCCTAGCATAATGCATCCATAGCAAAAGACAAACACTGTATACAGGATGTGCACCAAAGGCTAGCTAACAGGCACTAGTTGAGAGCTGAAGACCATCCAAGGATCCATCACAGCCGATCTTTGTGACCCGCATGCAAAAAGTTGGCAGCAGCCAGCAGTACTCCAAGTACATAAGTTGGAGCTGAGAAGTACTCCAAGCTGCTGCTGCTCTCACCAAGAAAATCTCCTCCAAATCCTTTTGGAAGCTCACATTAGTAGTGGCATGCCTAAGAATACCCTTAGGAAACTGCACTGATAGCCACTATCTTTACCTATAACACAATTTCCACACCACAGTGTCCAGTGACAGAGTGGTGGAAAGAGGGTTGTATAGATTTGAAAAGATGACAACCAGCAGCATAGCTACCCTGTCTGCAAATCCAGAGCAGGCTTTAATTGCGACTGGGGCGGGGCAGTGACGAAAGAAGCCATCATGCCCTCTGCACAGCCTCACCATGGCCCCTGCTTCCGGGATCACTCCATTTTGGAGCATAACAGAGGCAAGGGTGGGCAGGAGGGCCCAACTCCACACGACTTTCTTCTGTGGCGCACCCAGCTCCCTTGCCGGTGCCCATGGCAGGCACTACACCGCACCCTATGGGCTCGATGTCTCTGCCTGTCTGTCATGCTTTCAAGGGTCCTACAGCAGCATTTTGCATGGAATCTGGCACCAGCACAGATTACATAAAGTTGGACCTCAATATCTGTGAATGATTCATTCCCAGACCCCCATAAATAACAAAATTGGTACCGTGGTATCGCGGTAAGTGAATCTGCCAGTCAGGTCCAATAGGACCTCCAGACACAACCAGAGGTGTTCTCTGGTCACATTTGGAGGTATTTTGAGGCCCAGAGAGGCCTTACAAAGCCTCCTGGACATAACCAGAGAATATATAATGTCCAGGAGATCAGGGGAGGTCCTCCATCGCGCATTTGGAACCCAAGGTGAGTCAAATCCACAGATCCTGAAACCACAGATGAAGAGGACTGAGCTGTATCTAAAACAAATTGTTTAAAAAAGACACCCCCAGACAAAAAAAGGCAGCATACTTCATGTCAGAACTTTTTTTAGAACAAGAAAATATTGTTCAGTTTTTTTTAATGTGACAATTATTAAATTTTTTTAAAAAATTTAATTTGGTGTACAAGTCACAGGGTACATTTTCCATTCCGCAAATGTTATTTATTAAATGACTGAAGTAACATAGCTGTAACTTGAGGTAGCAATTGACATTTCCTCCATTCTCCCAATCCAATAACACAGGAGTTTGCAGGACTCCGGCTCTTTGAAGTGTAACTTGAGGTGGATGTTGTAATGAGCCAAAATGATCAAAGTTGCGAAGGATCCGAAGGAGCATCAAAGATTGAAAGAAATAGCACACCTCGTAATGAGTAGAAGAAGGGCTGGCTTCCTCTTTCCCTTTCCTTACATTGTGCTCAACAGATTAATCAAACAGATATGGACTCTGGCTACATACAGAGTTTTATTTTACAAGATCTAATATCTTTTAGAGGTTCTCCATCTCTAAAATGAGAGGGTCACAGAAACTCTCCACCATGACCCACTGGATTCCTGGCTGTAGTTTTCTATAGTTAATGAATAGCATGTATTAATTTTCACAACAAAGAATAAATATCATGATTGAAACAATCCATGTTTTCCATGAAGCCTTTGGAACTATCCCTTATAGTGCCTACCAGGGCCGGTTTTAGCTCCAAAGTTCCCGGACTGTCTTTCCTGCAATGTGCACACCCAGCTCTGAGAAAAACAGCTGTCATACCTGTGGTTGGACTGTGTCCGAGCTTGGAATGGCGCAGTTTTATTATAGGATTTTGCATGCATTTTGGCCCATTCTCAGAATGGCATCTTGTACATTAGCCACTTCGGGTACTCCGACTTTCCCGGACTTTTTTCCTGGCAATACGCACACCTAGTACTGTTAAATCCAGTTGAAAGATCTTTTCTTGGAATTTTTTGGATTTGAGGGGTCTTTCGGAGCTAACTGCAACGGATCAAATGTGAGCGATTCCACGGCATCAGACCCCACTCTTAAGGGGCCCCTGTTCTAGTGGGCCCCACCCCTATTTCTTCAGGTCCATCGTGGGCTATAGGCAATGATGGATTGTGCAACATCCTTACAAAGGTGGAGGGCTACTGTTACCGGGTGCAAGGGAGTGGCAACAGGATGCAAGCATCTTGTTGTCTCATGCCTCCCTGGGGCACCTGGTGGGCCGCTGTGAGATACAGGAAGCTGGACTAGATGGGCCTTTGGCCTGATCCAGCAGGGCTCTTCTTATGTTCTTATGTTCTGACTGACAGCTTTTGCATTTAGAGTGCATTTTCCCCCAACCGCCATTTCCCTTTTAAATTTCCCCTTTAAGGCAGAAAAGGGGTAATTGGAGCTGCAAGCTACAGGGAATTGACTGTTTTGGCACGCGGAGTACATTTTTTCCAGAGCACCCATTTCCCCTTAAGGCTCTGACTCAGTCGCGCCTGGCAATTGAACTCCGAGCTGAGAGCAGGCTCCTTCTCTTGCTTCGTTTAATGTGCCAGCTCTGAGATCCATCTGCATGTTAGTAGGCTGCTGCTTGGGTGAGTTTTTATGTCTGCAGCAATCCAGGAAGGTCCCTGCCGCTGCCCCTCCATTGGTTCTGAGATCTCTATTCCGTGTTAATTTGCTGGTAGTGGTGTGTGTTTGAGGCCACAATCCTAACCTGGAGTTAGGCCTGCCCAGTTAGGCCAGCAAAGTTTGGCTGGCACAAGAGCCACCGTAAAGCGCCTTTGGAGATGGCACACATGTGTGTGCTGGCTTCTCTGACTCCGAGAGTGGTCCAAACATCCTTTATGATGTCCCTTGTGCCAGCCAAACTGCTGGCCTAACTATGCCGGCCTAACTCCAGGTTAGGATTGCGTCCTCAGTCTGCTACAATCCAGGAAAGTGTCCTTCTCTTTTGTTGGTTCCTAGATCTTTAACTTACTGCTGCTGGGTATTTATGTTGCTGCAATCAAGGAGAGGAGACCCATTGTGAACTGGGAGGCTTGCAAACACCATCCTAAGCCTGATCTCTCCCTCCCCCCCGCCACACTGGATACAATTAAAGTCCATTGATTTCAGTGAGGCGTAAGCTGAAATTCTATGCTACTTACTTGGGAATAATTGCCACTCAGTGCAGTGGGATATACCGGCAAGTATATTGTGCCCCCCCAAAATACCATCTCAAAGTAGAGATGAGACTCGGTTTTTGGTCTATCCAGGAAAAAATTGAACATTTCCTAGTAGACTATTAAAAAAAATTTCACCAAGGGGTCCTTATCTCCAGTCGCAGCTGCTGAGTTGTGTAACAACGTCAATTGTTGCAGAGATAGTAGTTAACCATTTCACTTTTTCATTTGTTTTCTATCAGCTTTGTGCAACGTACAATGTATTTTCTTGAGATTGTTACCCTGATTATGGCTATAAAGTATAAAGTACATATATTAAAAATAGATTTATCTCTAAGAGTCTAGTTTGTGTGCGTACATCTGCATGCACCCTCACACATGCGTGATGCGAGCACGCACACACACACACACACCAGTCATGGAAGTCAAACATTTTTCCAATGCATCTTTTAATTAAATCACTGTAGCAACAGTTTGATCAAAAGTGGTAGCAGGCCCAGAAGTATCGGCAGCGGGAGGAATGCAGGCCTGATTGCTGAAGAACAAATTCCATTCCCATGGATATGAAAATAGAAAGTCAACATAAGGCAGGAAGCTGGGGTGAGCACAGCAGATAGAAGTCAGCATGGATGAGAAAAGTGGGGGTGGGCTGAGAGAGAAAGTGAGGGGAAGGGGGAGAGACAGAGAGAGAAACAGACACAGAACAGGATGCATAAATAATGTGGCAGGAAATGAATTCTTTACAGGGTTTCTTGCCAGAAATTTGATTCCACTCAAAGGAAGGCGCTCTCTCTCTCTCTCTCTCTCTCTCTCTCTCTCTCTCTCTCTCTCTC
>JAJKFI010017022.1:0-30139 GCA_029204185.1 Lerista edwardsae | reverse complement strand
CTCTCTCTCTCTCTCTCTCTCTCTCTCTCTCTCTCTCTCTCTCTCTCTCTCTCTCTCTCTCAAATTTAGCTCCTTCTCCATAATTCCTTGGAAAGCCAGGTATTGTAAATGACACATAAATATGTGCAGGCATGTCACAAGTGATTTTCATAAAACAGAAGAAAACTTGCCAAAAGACCCTATAGCACACACACCACAAAATAAAGTAACAGCAGAATGGAGATAATCCCCTTCAGGCAGCATAGTTATCTTGTGGTGGGCACCAATTTCACATATCCCGTGCTTAGTCGATATTATGTTTCAAAAGCACAGACATGTAAAATATAATACGCTGGCCAGATCAAAAATCCTGCTTTCAACTGAATGCAGCATTTCAAACTTGTCTGGTGTTCCGGAGCACTTTTCAACAGCTGCAATGTTTTAAACCAGAGATGGCGACATTTCAGTGATGGGTGGAGTGAGCCTGCATATTTCAGCCTTTGCCTCTTTTAAAATGAAGGTTGCTGTTTAAAGAAAAGATACAAACGTAGTAATGTCTCACCCTAAGTCTGTATACGAAATTATGGTGCTAATCTCTGACTCAAAAATACCACCAGATGGAATTTTATAGAAAATCTAAAGTACAATATTGTACAATTTTTTGAATTTTTTTCAATGCATTAGAAAGAAAAATAGTATTATGTGAATCCAGGAAGTACAAGAGAAATCTGCAAGTATAGTTCCAGTGAACATCCTTTGAATTCATAAATATTTACATTTTGCAACTCATAATTATGCTGCACTAAAATGAAAAAAGAGGGAAAGATTGTACATGGTTTTATAGAAAAAGAGCCTTCATCAATTTAAAGCGTGCATTTTCCAAAAATGTTACTATGTTTTATGTTGGTTGATGGCAAGTCATAGAACAGATTCCTTCACATTTTACCAAGTTAGGTAAAATTATATATGTAAATTCAAAGTAAAAAAAAATCCTATTGATTGCTTATTATAGTAGCTATTATTAGTCTTAAATTATTATGTATGAACTTGACGTTGCAGGCATTTGCTATGCAGAGAAAGACAAGTTTGTACTGCTGCAGGGATAATCCTCTTTAAGAAACTGACAAACACAATTACAGAAGTGCTGCAAAGTATGTATTTTCTCTACAAACAATTACCTTAAATAGTACAGTTAAATTGCATATTGTTACTGCTTTTTAACATTCCTTCGCCTGGTGCAGCAATTCATACGTTCACGTTAGCATTAAGAAATATCAATAGGCTTCTAAAAAGAATTTTAACTCTTCCTGTATCTTTTGTGGGCCTTGCTTCACAGTAGACTCAATTCAGCTAACGAGAGATAACTTCTATACAAGAACATTTCAGTCCTGTTAGCTGAATAAATTTCAGGAAGGTCAATCACTATGGTACAATTTCTAAAACACCTTATTCAACACATTGAGTGTATGTAACACAAAATACAAAATACTCTACAAAATAGAGTACCTGACATTATCTAATGGCTGTAGTATGTAATATGCAATGTACCTCATCCCCCCAATTATTACTTCTCCCTCAAATGCTGGTTTTGTTTACTTTTTTTCTCATTTGGAATCTATCTTGTGTTTGCTCCTCACAAAGACTATAAACTTTTAAAGGTTATTTGGTACTTCAGATGTTGGCATGAGCGGTATGAACTATCAAAATTGCAAGTTAAGAAAATTCTTAGAACTCAGCAACCCTTGCCTCACTATTAGAATAGCATGCATCCACTCCCAGTCTAATTTCTGCTAATGTAAGCTTTCCTCAATACAGGCAATCTGTCTGTGTAGCTTTTAAATGCAGTTTGCATACACAGGTATGCGTATACATTGCCACGGACAGACAGAACTTAAATAGTCTAATCTTTGCTGTTGACAGCACTTGTGTAGAAATGACCTACAATCATCTGATCAACTTTCAGAATTACTTACTAGGTATAATCAAATATATTCTCATTCCTTATTTGAACAAATCATGGAGAAATTGAATACATTTTTTATGAACACTAGCAATGTGTTCTCTTCTCTGATAATTTTGACATTAAAATTCCATTTTAATAATCCCATCCTTCAGGCTTTGCAGACTCTTAAGGTATTAAAGCAAAAATTATCCTAAGCAGTTAGATTATAATGTATTTAAAGATTAGACATTTCATGTTGAATATTAACTGCTCCACTTCCCAGAGGAAAAAAAAACTATGCTGGGATGTTCTTATATATACATAGTACACACACATACACACGCAAAATCCAAAAATCCAAAAATCCAAATCACCTTCTAAAATATGAAATTGTACTTCTGTATTTTGGCCAGGATCCAAATAGGCCAAATGTGCTAGCAGAAAGCATTTCTCCTTGTGCATGAATGTGCTGGTTCCTGATTTTTCTTTTCAGCTGAAGCTTTTTGTACTTCATTGACTACTGTTCCATCCCCCAGACTCCAGAAGCAGCTTTTGAGGGACTGAAAGGAGAGCTGCAATGGAATGTGGGTACTGGGAAAGCCCTAGAGCACATATGGACAGACCTCCCTTGACCCATGGGGGGATCCCAGACTTTCTGTACTATTAAGAACACACAGATTTTGTCCAAATTAATCCAGGCCATCAGTGGTTCCCAAACTGGCAGTGGTTCCCCGGGGAGCTGCGGAAACCAGCTAGGGGAGCCTCAGAATCATTGCAAAAACCCTGCTAACCTATACAATTTTTGGATTGTAGCCCTGCTGGGGAGCTGCAGCCAATGGCCCAGTAGGTCAAGGGATCTGCCAACTGGAAAAAGTTTGGAAACCACTGCACTGTGGTCCATCTCTTCAGTGTTTACTTGGCCATTCCATGTGGCTTTATGTCACATTTCAGTTTTGAGGACATTTTCTCTTAAACGTACCTTCAATTTGAGTGTATGCCACAAGATCATTGCTAAAGTTTTGTTTTTCTTTGACACTTTATTGAAAGATTTTCTAATTATACAGTGAATCTCCATAATCTACTTCTCTCCCCCCCCCCCAATGTTCCCAGCATGGCATGTAAAAATGCCCATTGTGAATGTTAAAGTGCATCCATTGAAACTGTTATGATACATAAACACATCAGCGTTATTTTCCCCCCTCCTTCTTTTTTATATTTAGAATATTGTTTCCCAGTGGGGAACCTGGCTACCTAGGGATAAGGAGGAAATCTAGAGAGGTTGAGGAGTGTTAGAGCTGCCTGCTTCTGTTGAAGCACCATGATCTATTTGTAAGTCTATGGAATGTCATGGCAGTGATTAAACAGGGATGGATCTTCGGGTGCAATCCTAACCTGGAGGTAGGCTGGCACAAGGGACTTGTGCTGTCAAAGAGTCCCATAAATGCACCGCATTGGATCATTCTTGGACTTAGGGACGATGGCGCACGTCTGTGTGTCAGCTCCCTGACGCTGAGAGTGGTGCAAACGTGCTTTACAGTAGAGTGACAGAATACTCAGCAAGCAATCAGGTTACGTTTTCACCATGGGGGGCGGGTCTGAATCTATAAAGGTAGTTTTCAAATACAATGCTTTAGAAGCTCTAGTTTAAAGCTTGGCCACTCAACTGGATCTTCAGCTGGAAGATGGGTCTAGTAACAATCCAGTATGTGTTTTCCTAAATCAGTGGTATTCAAACTTTTAGATCAGGACCCACTATTAAGAATGGCACTTGTTTCGGGACCCACTGGAAGTGATGCCATTAACCTGGAAGTGATGTTGTGGCAGGAAGTGACATCATCAAGCAAATTGGCATTCTTGGACTGCAGCAATTGCACAACCAGGAAACAAACCTGGAGCAAAACTAGAAGCTAAATGTAATCTGAAAAAGCCTGAGCGATGGGTTCAATCCGATCCAACTTTCTAGTGCTAATGCAGCTGCAATGCTGGCCCAAGGTAAGGAAAGAAACTTCCTTGAGGAGGCCTCCAAGACTTCCCCACTGCCACAGAATGCAGCACACCCCACACTGGGACGGCTATACCAGAGCTGGAAAATTGGATAGGATTTGTCCCTTAGTCTTCAGAATGTGGGAGGGAACATGGTGAAGTTCCTGGGGATTTATGTTTGGGAGATGGATTGGTGTTTATGGTATCCTGGTGTCATTTTTTTTATCCCAGAATGCCCCAGACTGAAATCTGAATCCCCTTCTCCATCAACCAAGTGATGCCGTGGTGTTATTTGGAGCAACCTATGGTGGCAGGGTGACCAGAGAACCCCGGAGAGGCAAGAAAAATATTCGTTACATTTCACATGAATATAGATTTTCATTGTTCTCATGACATCCTTCAAAACACTAAAATAGAAATCTTCCTGAATGAAGATGCATTATGGATTTTTGAGAGGCTGCCTCAGTTTCTGGAAAAAAAGTTTTTTGACATGACATCATTATGCAGATGATGGCTAGAAACAAGCACTTTGTTCTCACTTAGAAACTCACTTAGAAGCACTTAGAAACTCAGCTGCAAATGAAAGAAGAAAAAAATGGGCCAATCTTGATCACGTTTTCAAGAGATGAGAGAACTCAATTATAAAGGGGGTCAGAGACACTCCGTTTGACACTCCTGCCTTAAAAAGAAATTTATTTATTTATTTATTTATTATTAGATTTGTACCCCGCCTTATTGTGCCCGAAGGCACCCACGAGAAACGAGAACGAGAAACGGAAGCCACCTTCTGTAGAACTGCTTCAATGACTCTCACAGCCGAATCTTACCTCAGGGTCATGACAGCAGAATAACAGTTCTACTGTTGTAAATTGGCATGTGGCAGTGGCCATTTTGGAACCACCACTGCATATGGTGATTGCCACAGCCGTTACCAACAGGAGCACAGGTAAGCCAGTGAGGGAGGCAGTGGGCGGACGGATGGTGTATTTTTTCCCCCTCTATGAACATGAACGTGCCTCCTCTTGGCTTTCCATTACCAGCTTTGTAATAATGTGGGAGTGGTTGGCTTGTCTGATCCACCCCTTCACAAGTTATTTTAAATAGAATTTTGACCGCATGGGAAGCAGTAGCTCAGAGAAATCACTCTTGCACATGATTAGGAGAAATGGAATGGTGCACCAGAAGAGGAGGAAGAAGTGCCCAATCCCACTCATCCAATGTGAGTGCCCCTCACCCAATGTGTAGGGGACGGATCTCAGGCTCTGATAGTATCACCCCCTGATCTACAGTGACAGGAAGTAGCCAGGCTTTAATTCTCATCTACTAGTTTTAGGATGCAATCCTTACCAACTTGCCAGCACCAGGGTAAGGGCACTACAGCTCCAAGGTAAGGGGAGAAATATCCCCTTACCTTGAGGAGGCCTCCGTGACTACTACTCCAGTGCAGAATGCAGAATATGCCCCATTGGCACAGCTAAGTCAGTGCTGTGGTTAGGATTGCGCCCTTAGTGAATGGATTCAATAGTGAATGGATGATTAATGCAAACATGGGAGATCAGATCCATCAGGTGCCATGCAAGGGGTGGGGTGTTAGAAAACTGCCTTTCTTATCTTTACCGCCACCCCTAAAATGCTGGTAGAGAACCGTAAAGGTAAAGGTTTCCCCATGACTGAACGGTCTAGTCGTGACTGACTGTAGCGGGCGGTGCTCATTTCCATTTCTAAGCCAAAGAACCGGCGTTTGTCTAAGGACAAGCTTCCGTGGTCATGCAGCCAGCATGACCATACTCCGTAGCGCATGGAACGCCGTTAACTACCCACCGAAGTGGTACCTATTTATCTACTTGCATTTTTACGTACTTTTGAAGTGCTAGGTTGGCAGGAGCTGGGACAAGCGACGGTAGCTCACGACGTTGCGTGGTCTCGAACTGCCAACCTTCTGGTCAACAAGCTGGGCTCAGCGGTGTAACCTGCAGCGCCACCACATCCCAGAGAACCGTATCGGAGTGCAATTCCCCAACCATGGTGCTAGTCTTGGTTGCTCGCTGGAACTCAGGATTCAGGCAGAATATCAGCATTTGGTGCATGATCAATGGTTGACTCAGCTTGCTGCAAAGCTAATTTGTACCTCCTGAGAATTCCACTACACCATATACACAGATATAGACAACCGAGCCTCAACTTTATTCTAACCAAAAGGGGAAGGGGAACTACAAAATGAGAAGAAGGGGAGAGTGGGGGCCAAATTCTATCCAGCTTTCTAGTGCTGGTGCAGCTGTGCCAATGGGGCATGCACTGCATCCTGGTCGGAGAGGCAGTCATGGAGGCCTCCTCCAAGTAAGGGAATGTTTGTTCCCTTTCCTCAGGGTTGCACTGTGGCTGCACCAGCACTGGAAAGTTGGATAGGATTGAGCCCTGGGATGCTTAACCCATCTGCAAATCACTTCCCAAACAGCCTTTTCCCCATACAGCATTCTAAAAGCAGAATATGTGATTTATAGAGTGTTGTCCATAATGTTAAATAAATTTAAAGAAATCTAGAACACAATTCACAAAAATGGAAGACTTTAAAAAACATATATTTAAAGAACGAGAACATTATCAGTCTTCTTCCAAGACATTATTCCTGAATAGATTGTTTGGGTTATTCCATTGTTTATTGAAAATTTAAATGCCAGCAGTACTTGTCATCAATTCCAATAGAGTTTGATTGCACCAATGACACCAACAAAGGTATTTAAGCTAGAAAAGGTCAGTGTGCCTCTTCATAAATCATAACTGTACACCTCTTTTGTCTGTTTTTACATACTACAGTAATTAGATTAGCACTATTAAGGAAATAAGAGTATCACCAAAATAGTGTATTAAGTAGTTTCATGAGCAAAACGTTAAGCTAAAAGCCAGCTTTGACCCTTTTGCTATTGCTCCTTACTTATCTCCTGGCACCACCTGATCATTAATTTTAATCCAAAATCATCATGAAATTAAACCTATAAAATAATTAATCAAAGGAAAGGCATAAGTGATGAAACCAGGTACTTTGCTTAATCAGTAGATCAAGTTAACAGGGTTTTTTTTACATCTTGGAGTTGTGGTTTGGGAGACAAACAAGCGGGTTAGACTGACACTCAATAATGTAATGACTGGAACCTATAAATAACGACTATCAATTAAAATATTAAATATTGAAATTAATAGGGAGATGTATCTCAAATGTCTATCAGAATTATTCATGTATTTTGGCTCCCTGATTGGCCTTCCCCTGACTCAGATTAAAACCGACTCAAATACACCTGACTGTGCTCTTTTATCCATCAGACAGATGTCTATTCTTCTGAAATCAATTTAACTCAGTTATCTTTCCAGCAATAGATTAAGCAGATAGGAACACAAATTTAAAGGGGGGGGAGACCCCTCTATATTTTAAAACTTGGGGTTATTTCACAAAATGGCAATTTACAGTATGTAACCAAGTGTTGCCACAGACGTAAAGCACTGGAATAACAAATCACAAGACACCCTTAGGAAAGAAGGTAGAAGCGAAATGTTAAATTAATGAGCCCATAAAACTGCTGCAAATGAAACGTGTAAATACATTGATCTTTTTTTTTTTTTTTACCTAATGGTTTCCTTATGATTTTTACATCACGGAAAAACCTGTTCTATTTGCACCAGCACAGCTTCTCAGTAAACACTGTTCTTTCTTATCTGCTCGATGCCTTCTCCCTAGGCTATGGCAGATTTTTCATTTAGCTAAAAGCTCGGTAAGAGGTCTATGAGAATGATAATCCTACTACGGGCCGCAGCTGGCACTTTCATGGGGTGGATGATTAGTAGAACGTTTTCTATTCGACCTGGAGAAATTCTCTCAGTGGGAAGTTAACATCCGCTTACTGTCTCCACCAGAACATACTCATCAGTTCCCCATCTGACACCCAGGAACAGAAGAAGCTGCTTGAATAATGGATACGATATGAGAATATCTGGCTTTTTTTAAATAGTATCTGGGGTGAGTTACAAGCCAATTCATTGGCTTTATCTCTTGTTTTTAACTGCTTGCCCTTATGCTACCAAATTTGTTTAGCTCTACACATGCCGAGGAGCAGGCAAACTTTAAGACATCTCTTTGGAACTCACAGTGTGGGTGGGACCTTCCCCCTCCCTCCACGCTTTTATTTGGTGGCTGAAGCTTCGGTAACTAAAAAAGAGCTACCTGAGCAGGCTGCCTGAATAGTGAACACCACTTCTGCACTTGAAAGCAACTCCCAGTGATGAAGTAGTTAAAATTTATATGCCAACTACATATAAATCCAGGAGAGCATTATGCAGGATTTTATAGCTAGGGGATTTTGTATAAGCTTAAAGGAAAATGTTTAAATCACCTAATTTAGCCTTAAATCTTTTTTTTTTAGTTTAGTTCTATTTGATCCTTACACTGTGGACTGTTCTATGACCTGATGCTTATATTGCATAATAAAGCTGTGGAGGGAAGTGCACTTGTCATTGTGTAAAGCTGCTTAAAGAAGTTTTCTCATCCCCTGTATTGAGATGCATCACCCCCATGTCAGACTACTTGACCCAGAAGCATTGACTACTGAAAGCGACTCAATGGGAATATGAAACCCACTATCATTTGAGCACAGTGTAAAACCTAATGACTTCAGCATATGCACACCAAGTAATATCGAATCTTACTTTGTACACTTCACCTTCATTTTATAATCCGAGCCTTTGTATGCAGTAATGAGGTATGTGCTATAAGGAAGATTCTTTAATAGGATTTAATGCACCTGTGAGCAAAGGCATTTTAGCTTTTTATCCCCAGAAGCACTGTAACCGAAAGCCTTTAATACTGATGTGATGGAATATAAATGCAGAAATATTATAATAACCCAAACTTTCCCCCCCGAAAAGTTTACGGTCTTTCTGTGACGGATGATTTGACAGTGAGGCAAAGCCATGCTGCACGAAGAGTGCCAAGAGCAGAACTGTGGTGGGTGACTCACTGAGGCTTGTAAATGCTCGGGATGCGCCACTGAGGTCTGGCGCCAGCCAAGCAGCGACGTCCCACTTGGCCCTGCAAGATTTTGGAGTTGCTCCTTGCGCTCATTTTGAGGAAACATGGCAGGGGGAATGTGCAGGCTGTGCGTGAAACTAGTCCCATCGGTGCTTTGGATGGCCTGTCTTTGATGTATTATGGCACTGAAGGCATTTTTAAAAAGGGAACAAGCCGTGACAATTCTTCTGCGTTAGTTTGACTGGCAAGGGCATCGCTCGGAAGATCTGCTATTGAGACAAAGGCTCTGGCCTTGACTCCTTGGGCCATGTCTTCTCATTGACATCCATTCAGGAACTGGACAATCAGCTTGACTCAAGGCATGCTTTACGGTAAGAGAACATAATTTAAGCCCAGATGCGTCTTTATCCAGGACACGCACTTCAAGGAGGAAGAGCTTCAAGGCCTTGTCTCCCAAGAGCCATAATTTAAAAGCTCAGAAGCTCCAATCACTCCATAAGAACCTCCATAAGAACATAAGATCAGGCCCATCTGGTCCAGCTTCCTGTATCTCACAGTGGCCCACCAGAATCCGCAAGGAGCACCCAAGACAACAAGATGGCTGCATCCTGTTGCCACTCCCTTGCACCTGGCATTCTGAAGTAGCCTACTTCTATTGTAAGGAGGTTGCACCGCCCATCATGGCCTGTAGCCGACAATGGACTTTTCCTCCAGAAATCTATCCACTCCTCTTGTAATGGCACCTAGGCCAGATGCCATCACCACCTCCTGTGGCAAGGAGTTCCTCATGTAAATTACCTGCTGGGTAAAAAAAAAAATTCCTTTTATCTGTCCTAATTCTCCCGACACTCAATTTTAGTGGATGTCTTGGATATTTGGATCCATGTTTTGGCTATTTCAGCCCCAGTTGAAGCTGTCTTTGCAGGGATACGTGCAGGACCAACATAGGTCCCCTGAGCTAAGTATGAGGGTGACCAAAGGAAAAAGTCCCTGGCCTTGCTCAGTGCACTTCCTGCTTTATCATTTATTTCTGTATCTGAGAATTTGTAGGCCAACCTTCCACCTCCTACACGGGGCTTCCCAGATTTGCACCGGCTATATAGTTGTTGTAGGCCCAAGAAGCTCCATAGGATGGCTGAGGCTTTACTTAGGGTAAGGGGAATTATATCTCCAGCTGCTGCCTAAGCTGCATGGATGCAGCCCAGTTTAGGATTGGGGATGCCCATTTTATTTAGGATCACAGGGCCTGCTTGTACATGTATTTAAGATGGCATGGTCCAATTGCTCTGTCTTCAAGTGCGCAATCCATTTTGCTTGACACAGTTAAAAATGGTCACAGAGCTCAGTGTGAGCTATCAGTATATCACTATACTATCTTGTGCCTTGTTATTAAGAACAGTTTTGTGTTCTTGAAGAAATTACCTTCTGGGACCCACCCCCAACAGCTGTATTCTAAATACAAAACCACCTGTGCAATAATAGGGGGAAATGAGGGCAAGTCAGAATTACAGCAGCTAATAATTATGTCAGTGTTACTTTAAAATCTGCAGAGATCTCAAATTCCTCCAATCCCAAAGTGTCTCATCTGCTTTCCAATTTTCCACAAGATGCTTTTAATATTTTGAGATTGATATTGAACCGCAGGGGTCTAAGAGGTTTCGAAAACTCTTGCATATGCATTTAGTAGCAAACAATCAATTAGATTAATAAAGAATTCTAATTTAGACATATGGCCTGATAACTCCTGTGAGATATGGGTTGCAGAAAGAGCAGCATTTAAAAAAAAAAAGAAGTGGGCACAGACAAAAGCAGTATTTATAACAGTCTGGCTAAGAAACACAGCTAGTTGTACACAGTCCAGGAATTTGCACAACTGCATAACAGGAAGTAATGAAGTACTCATTAAAAGCATGCCAAATGTGGTAGCGTGAAAGCACCTTTTGAAACTAAACAGTTTCTCCATTATGAGTAGACAAAAGCTACACAAAACATTCTGTAGTCAACTGTGTTTTATGCTTGTCTTAGCAGATTCCGAATTTCCATGGAATAATTTAGGGCGCAATCCCAACCTGGAGTTAGGCCGGCACAGTTGTGCCAGCAAAGTTTGGCAGGCTCAAGTGACACCGTAAAGTATGTTTGGACCACTCTCGATGTCAGAGAGGCCAGCACACAGACGTGCGCCATCCTCCCGGACTCTGACCAAACAGTGCTGGCCAAACTTTGCTGGCCTAACTGTACTGACATCCTACCTGACTGTGAGGAAGCAACCCTAACATGGAGTTTGGATTGCACCCACAATCAGTTCTCACTATTCTTGGGTTCCTGTAAACCACAGGGGATAGTGAATTCACACATTACAAACTGTTGATCGTATAGGATCAGTAAGAGTTAGGTGCAACAGGTTAAGGGATGGGGAATCTTGGCTGTACGGCTTCTGCTTCCCCCCACCACTTCAAAGGTTGGTTGTGGGAAGCTTCAGAAGTACCAATCACAGGTGCCATTTTGAATGACTCTGAAGCCTTCAGGAAATCATCAGAAACTTTCAGAAGGCTGTAGATAGGTAGCCAAGAAAAGTATCACGGGAAATGTGGGGAAGGTGGCAATTCTGCCCCCCCCCGCCCCGCAGATATGTGATTTTGCCGGTAATAAATTCACGTATGAAGAGAACTTACTGTATGTAAATATAAGGTTCTACTGAATATGAATGTGCTATAATTGTGTAATAAAAGAATAAAACAACAGTGCATCATTATTGGGTAACACAATATATATAATATTCCATACAGCAATGTTTGCAGGATTTCACAATTGAACTATGTAGAAAGCATGTACAAGTTTGGAGAATTAACATGTCTGAACAATTTCTTTTCCAATATATAATTCAAAAATAGCCCATTTCAAAGTAGTAGTTATGCCAGAAATCATTTTATATCATGATTCTACTACCATCCTCTGTGAAGACACCACTGAAATCTTGGATAGTCATCCTTAAATACAAAATAATATGCTTACTGACTGACATGCAAACCGAAACATTTCTTGGAAGAGCAATGATTTTGCAAAACCTTTTTCATTGTTCCGTGTTTTTAAAAATGGAATTAGTTGTTTTTAACTCATCCATTGAAAAATTACTCTTAACAGCACACAATTTACTTGTTGGGTGCCGTAGTCTTGGTTGCTTGCCATCACTGAATGCTAGCTGGCACTCTGACAAACTATTTTCAGTAAGTTATATTGCATGCGATGTTAATGCGGGTCTGTTTATTCATATTTACATAGGAGATAACAATTTGTTGAAACAATTGGTTCCAGGAATGAGCTTTCATGAGCTCCTTGGAACAGCATTTGGCAAACTCATCCCATTTAGAAAAAAAGTTTTTTAAAAAACCCAAGTCTAACTATTTATATGTTTTGTCAACTCTCCTTTTACCAATATACATAGCCCCCAATCCATAGATCCAGATGGACATGCACTTACCTAACTGATGGTTCATTGTGACATTGTTACTAATTTACTGGAAGAGCCATCCAAAGGACACCCTGGGCCAACGGCAGGGCCCTGTGCTGTCTGTCGGCCCTGCACTGTAGTGCACATGCTATAAAGCGCGTGCACATCAGCTCAAAGTGCGCTGGGCTGACGCAGGCAGCTGCATTGATCCAGTCGCACCAAGCAGCTGCCTGGGTAAGTCGCTCCTGCAGTGGCTGAGTTCAGCCAGCACACTGGCTTTTCTGGATGGGAGGAAGGCGGGAGGGGACAGAGCAGGCGGGGGGGCACATTTCCGCGAGCGGGGAGGCCCAGGGAGGGGGAGGAGCCTAGATGCGGCTGTTAGGCCACATCCAAAGCCCCATCCCTGGACTGCGCAGCCCCAATCCGAGCCGCGGCAGGGTGCTCGGATTTGTGCCTGCTAAACAGGTTCAGAGCTCTTTCATGCAGCGCATGCTTTGCCGGCAGTAGTTCCAGATTTATAATAGAATCATACAGTTGGAAGGGACCTACAAGGTCATCTAGTCTACTCCCTGCCTGTCGCAGGAAATCCTCCTAGAGCAGCTCCAGCAGGTGCCTGTCACGTCCCTGCTTGAAGGTCTCCGTTTCCCTCGGCAATCTGTTCCACTGTCAAACTGCCCTTATTGTCAAGAAATTCTTCCTGATGTCCAGCCGGAATCTCCCCTCTTGCAGTTTGCACCAGTTGGACCTAGTTCTATGGTCAGAGCCAGGTGTGAACAAATTTGTCCCTTCTTCCTTACGGCAGCCCTTCAGGTATTTGAAGAGTGTTATCATATGCCCCCTCAGCCTTCTCCAGGCTACACATACCAAGTTCCTTTCCTCGTAGGACTTGTCCTTTTCCTCCTAGGACTTGTTTCCTTCAACCTTTCCTCCTAGGACTTGTTTTCCAGCCCTCCGATCAGACTCCTTGCTCTTCTCTGAACCTGCTCCAGTTTGAGCTGAGGTGCGATCCTTCTTCAACTGAGGTGCGATCACACGATCAACACGATCACAGCCCACTTCCAGTTTCATGATCGCAAACCAGAAGTGGTTGCAATCGTGTTCTCAATGCATTCTGCTGCTTGGGGGGCCCTGCAAGAGGGTCTCCAGGGCTCCCCAACCTCCCTGGATGCCACGGCTGCCAGAGTAAGTTAAAAAACAGCCCCTCTGGCCAAGGCAGCAGTGTGACCCTGGGGATCGTGTTGCTGCCTCTTCCCTCTCCCCACCCTTTAAAGGGGCACAGCCCAGTGTCTCCAGGGTAGTGGGTCACAACTCGCAACTACTCCAGGGAAGCACTGGAGTAGACAATAATTGGCTAGGTAGACAATAGTCTGACCCAGGATAATGCAGCTTGCTATGTTTCTAACCTATTTCAGAAAGTTTCTATAAGCAGGGGTGTAGCTAAAGAAGTGCAGGGGGGTGCAATTGCACCGGACAACAAACTTTAGGGGGAGCAACAACCTGAGCTTTTGAAGCTAGTGGCCAAAATTGTGAAAACCTTGGTAAATACAAACAATACCATCTTGCCATATATCATTGGAAAGGTAATTTAATGCCGAACGCAATGAAACAAACCATATTGGAATACCTATATTCTGTCAAACATTATGGCCCAAAAAACCCAAGAAAATGAAAATACAACTGTGATTTCACTTCCTGTTGTGGTGTCACTTCCGGTGGTGGTGTATCCATTTTGCTTTCTGCACTGGGCTACACTTTCATTAGCTACACCAGTGTCTATAAGTATAAAACTAGATAATCCAAGTTCACCATTCTGAGCTTCTTGCATGAAATGCCGACTATAAATGCAGATAACATTTGGGTAATTTAGATACATCCATTATTTTTTCATTATAGTTTTCCCTTTTTCTTGAGGAACAGTGTTTGTAGTCATATCATTATGTACATTAGAGTAAAACCATATTCTTTTTAAGTCGTTTGTATAGAAATATTTCCTTGTTTACGAAGTCTCATGCCACAACTGACCAGTTAATCTGAAAAGACCCCAAACCATGCCAGTTTTTTCCAGCTCTCTTGCCACTATTCAGAATGTGTAAACAGCAGCAAAAAGTAGACCTCTTCCAATTAATCAACTATTTATTGGTAAAAACACAGAAGCCCAGTGCATAAAATGTGGGTTTACCGAAAAGCATACAAGCAAAAGAAGTACAATTTATCTGAGGACTGTCTCTATTAGTTTCTAATCTGCTTGGTCTGGGTCTATTCTGTCTCATGCCATTGAAATCACACAGGCCCAACCACTCATAAAGATCTCTACTGCCAAATTGAAACAAACACACCTCCATTATGGTGATTTTCTCATCCTGAAACCTTCTGACCTGCCCCTGAAAGAGGCAGTACACAACAGTGTCACCTGCTTCACCTGTTTGCTTTTGTAACATGATCCAGTTCAATCTATCTTGGCTCTACACTTTGTACACCAACTAACATTGTAATATTTACCTTTGTTCATAGACTACCATGCTTTTGTTTTGCAATTTGTTTTGCTTTGGCTTACAAGAGACCGATTAGGGTTAGAGAAAGCTCCAATTAACTTCTGAATTTTGTATTTTCAAAGGCCATGTCACAATCATTGATTTGTTGACCCAATAAGCAGTTGTGCAACTGAAGGTTTTTTTAATAAAGCATGATTCAACTGAATTTAGGGCGCAATCCTAACCTAGAGCTAGGCCAGCAAAGTTTGGCCACCACCAGAGCCACAGTAAAGCACATTTGGACCACTCTCAGAGCCAGGAGGATGGTGCACATCCATGTGCTGGCCTCTCTTGACTCCGAGAGTGGCCAAAACCAGAGGCGGATCTAAGGGGGGGGGCAAATCTCTAAGTGTTGCAAGAAGCCTTACCCTGTCATGTAAATCCCTCCTCTCCCTTGCTGCTGTAGCCAGTAAGCAACGCCAAGATGTTGCAGTTCCTTGTGAGGATTGGCTAGAGCAGCGCAAGAGAGGAGTGTTTTCCACTGCAAGGGAAGGCTTCTTGCAAAACTTAAGAGATTTCCCCCCCCTTAGATCCGCCTCTGGTCAAAACATACTTTATAGTGTCCCTTGTACCAGCCAAACTTTGCTGGCCTGTGCCAGCCTAACTCCAGGTTAGAATTATGCCTTTAGACTCCTTAACACCATCTCCATTATATGTTATATTGTAACAGATCTCCATTATATGTAACAAATCTGAATTGTTCATCTTGCTCATCAACACCTTACCTGCTTTTATCTCATCTTCCCCTTTTTCTGTATAAAATCTAGCTTGAGGAAGAGGAAGAGTTCGTTCACTGCTCTTTGCTTTGTGGCATTTTAGTTGGTCCAGTTAGAAATATTGTAGCTTTTGGATTTTTTTCCTCAGATCAACATGGTTGCCTGCCATGTACGGTAACACAGGTATTCTCTTGGAATTGATTGTGATAAAATTATTTTGCTTTGCCAGAGTTTCATCTACATACCAGTGATTTCACATATCAGGCTGAAAGAGCTGTGGCCTCTGCTGCCAAAGTGTTTTGCCTTGGGATGGTTGGTACCTCAGCTGTCCTACAAGCGCAGGTGTACAACCCTGGCACATCTAAGCCCATAATTATTTTTAGCATGCTTTGTAATATCACCTGAGCCATTTAATATTTTTTTAAAAACATGTGGTTTAAACACCGCAAGCAGCACAGGCTTAAACATCGCAAGGACCACAGAATTAGAGTGCAATCCTATGCCCTCGTTGCGCCAGCACTACGCTCTTGCACCGGTCCAGCGCTGTCGCAAATGTGCCGTCAAGCACATCTGCGCCGGCGAGTCGGGCACTGGACCAGTGCAAGCAGAGCGCCAATCGAGCATTGGTGGCACTTGGTAGGCAGGACCTTACTGCGGGTGTTCCAGGGGCATACCGGGGGTGTAACTGGACAGTGCAGTGGGCAGTGACAGGGGCGTGACCCATGACGGCCATAGTGCCACATCCTAAACCCCATCCCCGGCCAGGGCGGACCCGATTCGGCTACTGCTGTGCACATTGACCTGTGCCTGCAAATCAGCAGGCACAGATCCGAGCAGCCCCATAGCTGGGGCTTACCCGGGTGCAAGGGGAAAACCTCTTCTTGCCCTGCGCTGAGCTGATACTGCCTCCTGCTGGGCTTAGGATATGGCCCTGCTATGTCAGCCTTGCTATGTTGGCGCGGCTTAGGATTGGGCTGTCAATCAAGAAAGTGATTTTAGGAAATCAGAGAAAATGATTTCAGCATCTCACAAATTCTAGAGTCATAATCAAGTCACAATGGAAGTTGTTACCATAGCTAAGATCAACCGATACTACCCTACTTGTGGCTATCTATCATTGGTGAGGTGGCGTAATTGTCAATAATTTCTCTTCTAAGCTTGGTGGAACACACCAAGGCCATGTCGCTGATAAGTAAACAGTGATCCTGCAGAGAGCTCATCAGACTTGCTGGCAAAACAAACAAACCACAGATCACAATAATAAATGTGAAACCTTTAAAACCCTTGGGCCACAATCCTATGAAGCATATGCATGCATAAGCCCTGTGTTTTCAATGGATTGATGCATTTCTGTGTTGGATTGTAGCCCATTGGCTAGGTGCAGATGTTGTGAGTGTAACAAGTTGTTCACAATACTGCATAAATGATCAGCAACTTACAAAAGAAATGGAACATCAAACGTCTCTAAACACACATAGTAGGCATCACAGAAAATGACATCCACTAAAGGAAGAACAATGTTAGTTTTATAATTCAGCGTTTGGGGGAAATGCCCCGTGTATATCCTATAACAGAAAGTGAAGATATTTCAAAGCAGTTCCTGGTGGCTGGCATCAGAAATTTCCCCCTGAAAATTTTCGGCTACTAAAGGAGCTATAAACACCCAGTTCTAATTTGATTGTATGTATTAAGCCCATTTTTAAATGTAGAACATGGTTATAGTTTTGATGTTTTGTTTGCCTCTAGCCTCTCCAACTTAGCATTAACTTTTTATTAATTTCTGAAGACGCAGGATTCCTTAATTCCTAGCCATTCCTGAATATTATGTATACTATCAAATACAATGGCTACTGCATTTTCCCTGCATTTTCCTGCAGGTGCTTGCTTCTTATAGCAAAACGAAAAAGAAAAAATGACAAGGACTTAATGTATTTGGCACATAACTTTTGTCCAGTGCTTCCTGACCATGCAAACATGCTTTTTCTTGACACATTCCTTACAACAACCCTGCAAGGTAAGTGTGGCCATGGTTCACAGTATACCTTGTTAAGGCAGCAAGGTCAGTACGCATGCAGCATTCTTGTTAATCCATACACTTTACCACACTATAATGTTGAGTGCTTCCATACCATTACAAGCATTTAACGAATCTTGCTTCTTTACTTGCATATTTTCCCTTGCTGTATTGTATTACATTATATTATAATGTATTACATTGTCAACATTTTTTTCCTCATTCCTAATAATGTTTGGTGCCTTATATTACCCCTTCCAGCAAATGAGCGCCTATTGTAGAGTGGTATGCTATGCCACCAGGAATTGCTATCACTAATTGGAGCCAAGAAGGTCACAAGGTCCCCCTGGTGGCCAGAGCAGAAATACACGAGGGTGAAGAGAAAAGGGGACAAAGAGAAATCAATCACTGGGAGAAAAAAAATAATTGTGAGATTGTCACAGTACATGACTTACAGACCAGTCCTATCCCCTGCTAGCCCTGTAGATGCAATACCACTGACGGAGCATGAGCTGCATGTTGTGGCTGGCCAGGAGAGTTAAGGTAAAGAATGTATTTACTTACCTCTCCTTAGGCTGCCAGCTCTTTAGCTGGCATAAATCTGAGGAAACTCTGGGGGAAGGTCTGGGCCAGGAAGAGAGTAGAATCCGGCATGCATGGCTGCAATCAAGATCCACCCTCCTCCTGCCCCTCATTTGGCCCTCTCTCCACCCTGATCCGCCGCCATCTCTGACTTATCAGTGACAGCGAACTTTCTGTGGAATACTGTCACTAGCCTGTAGCCTTTCTGCTGGTGGCAGAATCCTGCAGAAAGTGAGGGCGCTTGCTGCACAAGTGGTATAGACCTTATGGTCCACGGGAGGGGTCTGGCCTTCTAGCCAAAGTAATCCGGCCCACCAGCTCAGGTCCAATCTGCACAGAGCTCGACTTGTGAGGCAAAGCTTCACGCCATATCACTGCATGCCGAATGGTGAGTCCACATGATGGAGTTGCTATGCGCAGAAAGCTGGGCTATGGAAAAACTGGGTAGGAGACCTTGCCTCCCACCTGGGCCACTTAGAACATAAGAACGTAAGAAGAGCCCTGCTGGATCAGGCCAAAGGCCCATCTAGTCCAGCTTCCTGTATCTCACAGTGGCCCACCAGGTGCCTCAGAGACCACACGAGAGAACAAGATGACTGACAACAGACAACATTTCCAGGTGCTTGCAACCTGGACGCTTAGCAGTGATGTGGTAACCACCAAACGTCAGACACCTGTAAAGAAAAGGGTTTCCAACCTCTGTGCTAGAATATTTCCTGAATAGAAATGTCTCTTAACTATGCCATGCATGAAGTCTATGTGTTAAGCCTAATAGTCTGATGAGTAAATTTGGGTACCATGTAAGAATGGGGCCTCAGTGATCTTATTCCTATACTGGAGTTGAAGCTGAGTGGCTTGCCGAAGCCCCCCTGGTGAGCTCATGACAGAGGCAAGATTCGAACCTGGAAAATTCATTGCTCTGTCTCTAAGGTCCCAATCCTGTCCAACTTTCCAGCCCCAATTCAGCCCAAAGGTAGGAGAACAAACATCCCCTTTTCATAAGGAAGCATCCATGACTGTCCCCGCACCACCACTGCATGATGCAGTGCATGTCCTGTTGAATGGTGCATCAGCACTGGAAAGATAGATAGGATTGAGCCCTTAGCCTCTAACACCAGAATATACAATCATTTTGTCCCTATTAGTTTCTTCCTCACTGTGTCTCTGTGTTCTCCCTCTGTGGCTTCTTGTGGTGGCCTTGGATGATTTGAAAATCACATTAGTTTTCAACAGTCTCAAGTTTCTAATGATGATTCTCTGCTGTTTCCAGGAATCTTCCTCAGTTATACAACACAGTGTCCTATCAAATTTAAAAGTGTTGTATGTTGGAAATGGCCAATTTTAATGGCAGATTTCTTTGTTTTCATATCCTTAGTGCCAGTTTTGTTCAAGTGAACAGAGCAGGCGCACACACATTTCTAATTCCACTTTACTCCTATGATATTTGCCTTTTATTGCATGGCAATTACAGAACATTATTAAAAATGAATTAAGATATCCTACGCCATGTTCCTGAATGGAACTCATTTTGAAGACTTTTCCATATTTGCATAATAGTGACTGCGGCTGTGTACTAACTTTTTCTGTATTTAATTCCTTCTGGTATTTTCATGCTAAGCATAATGGGCATTTTTGGGGGTGCAGCTAGTTATGAAAAGTTGGAGTATAACATGGGGCAAAACAATTCATTTTGTCTCCTTTCCCTAAATAGCCACCTATCTATCTGGTCAAACAATAATTTTTACAGTCTACAAAATGAAACAGCCTCATGTGTACTGATAAGAAGGAAAGTGTTGGTAATAAAACACCAGCAGTTGATTGTAGAAACACATAGACCACTGTGAGGATACCTGTTTTCAGAAGTACAAGCAAAAGCAGATACTGAAGCACAATAAAATAATCCAGTGTTATTCAAACTGTGGGTCGGGGAAAGCTGGGAGCAGCCATCTTGGAAACTGCAGACCTTACTCTTGTTATATTCCTTTTGTGAGTGTTAACAGTTTGAATTTTCAAGTGAGGCTTTTTTGTTTTTAGTTTACCACTTTACCTTAACATTTTGTCCTAATTTTGCTTTCTGTCAGGGATGTTTCATGGTTCTACAATTGCTGCAGTCCAAGAATGCCAATTTGAATTTCAGGAGAGTTAGTTTATCATGTTACAATGACAGCACTTCCTGCTTGATGATGTCACTTCCTGCCACATCACTTCCAGGTTAATGGAATCACTTCGGGTGGGTCCCAACACGAGTGTCATTCTAAGAAGTGGGTCCTGGTCTAAAATGATTGAATACCGCTGAGATAATCAATCAAATTACATACCACTTTTCAACAAAAAGTTCACAAAGCAGTTTACAGGGTAAAAAAAAAGTTTTTTTATAGAAAGTTTTTAAAATATATTTATGTAATGTTTTTAAATATATAGATTGCAATGTAGATTTTCACAAAGCACCAGAACATATAACCTGAAGACTGGTTGGCATGGCTGTAGCCCTAGTGAAGAACAACAGGCTGGCATCCTAAGCTTAGATTTACTGTAACATTTCTTGAATAAATAGTATAAAATATTTCATTGACTTTGGTATTGAAAATGTTTCCCCTGTCATTGAAAGGTTGGCAGGTATTGCATGGTGAAGTTACAATTTTTTAAAATCAGATAATGCCTGTACAACATTAGGATAGGCCTTTATGTCAATTTAGAGTCCAATCATATGTGCATGCCATTATAGTCAATGGGGCTTGCTCGCAGATTAGTAAGAATAGAATCTAGCCTTCAGCTTCCGATTATACAGGGTGAAGATTCAGCTTCTTTACCAAGAACAATCATTTCCTTATTTTCACTGCATCCTGTGTTTTGTACTGCCTCCTGTATTTTTTGTGGCATATGCTATAGAGCTAAAAGTCATTTTCAGTTCTTTTGTAAACTGCTATCCCTAGCATAGATAGGAGCTAAGGTTCCAATCTTATCAACGCCTTCCTCTAATAGAACTACCATTCTATGGAAGACAGGAGGGCCACCCTGTCAGTGTTGCAGATGCAGGAACAATACACCACTGGAGCAATCAGAGCCGGTGACAGCACACACGTGCCCAGCCACTTATGAAGGCAGTATGTTGACAGCAGGGGTGGTCAGTGGTCAGGGAGGGGGAGTAAAGGTGCATTTCAGGGGATGAACCAGGCTATGTTGGGGAGGGAGGGAGGCAGTGGTGTCATTCAAATGATTTAGGAACAGGAACTCACTTTTGATTGGCACTTGTCAGGAACCCGGAACCAGCCACGGAGCCCGTTAGGATCCGGAACGCCCATTCTGGTCCGTTCCCCCTGAATGACATCACTGGAGGGAGGGATCTGGAAGCAGTTACCCTGGATCTTATCTCCTATTTTTCTGTCCACTCTGCCCCTGAGCTCTCTTGGGACCTATGCCAGCTATATGGCTGGCATTGGTCTGAGGAAACCCATAGGCAATCAAGAAGCCCACCCACAGGTAAGGGAAACATATTTTCCTCTCACAGACCTCCTTACCTCTCACAGGACTCCTGATCACCCAGCACAACCATAGTATGTGCCATGTGCCTCCACGACATGAATGCATGCTTCAGCATGATGGAATGCAGGATTGGGCAGTAACTTGTATTTAAAAAGTAAGTGGTACAGTGTAAAGCAGTTTGCTGAAGCCCCCCTGAAACCTGCAGATAGTTGTGTGGCTATTTACAGACAATACAGATACAAACAATTGTTGTACATCGTATATTCACTATTATCCACAACAGGGTCTCAATTCAAAAGTATTGACAGCAGTGCAAATCAATGTAAATTGGAATAATTTATGAACTTATCTGTACAATCCTATGCATGTTTGCTCAGAGCGGCTCCCAGTGTATTTAATAAGGCTTACTCCCAGGAAAGCATGCCTAAAGATTGAAGTTTGCCTCTGTATCTCCCCTCTACATAATCAACAATAATCATCTTGGCAAACTAGGTGGGGAGATTTTTATATGACTGTGAAGACTGTATGTGGTTTTCAATTTGCACTGAAAGATCATGTATATCCTTGGCAGCTTTAATCACTATTTTGGTATAAAACCAATAACTTTCTCCATAGTCTTATGTGCAAACAGGTTAATGAAATCAGGAATAATTTATGCTATTGTACTGTTCTAGCAAACTACAGTAAGTATTCAATATTGTGGTATGTTTAATCAAACACTTAAGATTCTTAATGTGCTTAAAACCTCAAAAGTGGCTATTACAGCTCAACAGTAGCTAATAAAATTAGCTATAATAGTGACAACAATACTCAGTAATTAGTGTAGTGAGTAAAAAAGGCCATAATAGCTTAAAGTCACAACATGTTTTATTAATTCTCTCAGGTCTGATTGGGGCCACAGTCATTCAATTCCAATTGTTTTTAAATTCCGGAATATCACATGCATTTCTCTAGTAAGGTGGAATAGCTGCAGGAGATTTCCTTTCCTTCTTTGGATGAGAGTCACTATAACCTAGAAAACTCAATTTCAAAGTGGCTGTATTGTGTAGGCACAACCCTGACCAGTCCAATTAAATGACGTACAAGAAGAAGACATGAGTCTATGATTTAGGAACAGGAACTCACTTTTGATTGGCACTTGTCAGGAACCCGGAACCAGCCACGGAGCCCGTTAGGATCCGGAACGCCCATTCTGGTCCGTTCCTGGCTGGATGAGCTGGGAGGGGTCAGTCTTTCCCAGATTTGTCCACCAGGTTTCCAGGTACTGCAGCAGCCACGACTTCAGGGGCGGGGAGGCGGGGTTGCAATGGTCTATCGAGATTCCATCCGTCTCACCAGATATTCTGTCCAGCAGTCCACCGGGTTTGAGTGCCTTCGCGTTGTGTTGGAGGGGCGAGACAGAATAGGGATTCTGTTGGTGTACCGCCCGCCTTGCTGCCCAGCAGTCTCCCTGCCTGAGCTGACGGAGTTGGTCTCGAGCGTGGTGTTGGAGTCCCCCCGCCTTTTGGTATTGGGGGACTTCAATATCCATGCCGAGGCCCCGGGAACAGCTGCGGCTCAGGACTTCATGGCCTCCATGGCAACCATGGGTCTGTCTCAAAGAATATCTGCCCCAACACATGATGCGGGCCACACGCTGGACCTGGTGTTTACTGCTGGGCAGGTTGATGGCGATCTGGAGGTGGAGGAGATTAAGATCACTCCTTTGTCATGGACAGATCACTTTCTGGTGGGATTTAGGCTTGTTGCAGCCTCCTACCTCTGCAATGGCGGGGGATCGCATTCTATGATCCGCCCTCGGAGGCTGATGGATCCGAATGGATTCCTGAGGGCTCTGGGGGATTTTCCTGTTGCTAGAGTTGGAGATCCACCCGGCGCCCTGGTCGACCTCTGGAATACGGAGATGGCCAGGGCCCTGGATGAGATCGCTCCCGAGCGTCCCCTGCCCAATCGCAGAATCAGAGCGGCTCCTTGGTTTTCTGAGGAGCTGCGGATGATGAAGCGGCAGGGCAGGCGTCTAGAGCGTCAGTGGCGAAAGACTCGTGCCGAATCTGACCGTACCCGGGCTAGAGCCCAGTTAAGATCATACTCTAGGGCGGTGGTGGCAGCTAAGAGAGCTCACTTCTCTGCCACCATTGCTTCTGCGGAGAACCGTCCAGCTGAGCTTTTTCGTGTGGTCCGTAGCCTTCTACATCTGCCCCCTCCTATTGGAGGGGAGGATCACACGGAGGCTCGCTGTGACGAATTTGCAAACCATTTTGCAGAGAAGGTCGATCAGATTCGGCACGACTTGGACGCCGCTGTGGGCATTTCTAGTGATGTCCCTGGGGAACCTGTCTATCCTACAATTTGGGATTCTTTTCAGCTTGTAGAACCTGAGGATGTGGACAGGATTCTCTGCAGTGTGAGACCTGCTGCTTGCCCGCTCGACCCTTGCCCAGCATGGCTAATTAGAGCTGCCCGGGGAGGGCTGGCCGAGTGGACGGGGAGGGTGGTGAATTCATCTCTGAGGGAGGGGGTGCTGCCGCCTGCTTTGAAGCGGGCGATAGTTCGCCCCCTCCTGAAGAAACCCTCCCTGGATCCCACTAATCTAAATAACTTTCGGCCAGTCTCAAATATCCCATTTCTGGGCAAGGTGATTGAGCGGGTGGTGGCGTCCCAGCTGCAGAGGGTTCTGGAGGAAACGGACTATCTGGACCCATTCCAATCTGGCTTCAGGCCGGGGTTTGGGACGGAGACTGCCTTGGTCGCCTTGGTGGATGACCTACGCCGAGGAATGGACAGGGGGAGTGCGTCCCTGTTGGTCCTGCTGGACCTCTCAGCGGCCTTCGACACCATCGACCATGGTGTCCTTCTGGGTCGGCTGGCTGGGTTGGGGCTTGGAGGCACTGTTTTGCAGTGGTTCCGCTCCTTCCTGGCTGACAGATCCCAGAAGGTGGTGCTGGGGGACGCTTGTTCGGCACCCCGACCTCTTAAGTTTGGGGTGCCGCAAGGGTCTATCTTATCCCCCATGCTATTTAACATCTACATGAAGCCGCTGGGAGAGGTCATCCGGGGGTTTGGGGTGGGGTGCCATCAATATGCTGATGACACCCAACTTTATCTCTCCTTTCCCCCTGATTCTGAGGAGGCAGTTGAGGTCCTGAATCGTTGTCTGGAGGCAGTTGGGGGCTGGATGAGGGCGAACAAGCTGAAATTAAATCCGGATAAGACAGAGGTGCTCTTGGTCCGGAAATCCACAGCTCGGGTATTGGACTATCGCCCTGCTCTGAATGGGGTTGCACTCCCTCTGAAGGAGCAGGTCCGCAGCTTGGGGGTTCTCCTGGATTCACAGCTGCACCTGGAGTCTCAGGTGTCGGCGGTGGCCAGGGGAGCCTTTGCTCAGCTTCGGCTGATCCGCCAGCTGCGACCGTACCTGAGCTGCGCGGACCTGGCCACAGTGACCCATGCCCTAGTGACATCTAGATTAGACTATTGCAATGCGCTCTATGTGGGGCTGCCTTTGAAGACGGTTCGGAAATTACAACTAGTACAGAACGCGGCTGCTCGGGTGGTTGCTGGGGCACGTCGGTTTGACTCTGTCGAGCCACTGCTTCGGCGACTACACTGGCTGCCGGTTCTGTTCCGGGCCAAATTCAAAGTGCTGGTGTTGACCTTTAAAGCCCTTTACGGCTCGGGCCCAGGGTATTTGAGGGACCGCCTCCTCCCATATAATCCGACCCGTACTCTGAGGTCATCTGGGGGGGCTCTCTTGACGGTGCCGCCACCAGGAGAGGTGAGAGGGGTGGCGGCCAGTAGGAGAGCCTTCTCGGCGGTGGCACCCCAACTTTGGAATACCCTCCCCTTGGAGTTAAGAACTGCTCCCTCCTTGGCGGTATTTCGGCGGGGGCTGAAGACCTTTTTATTTCAGCAGGCTTTTAGTTGCTGACAGGCTGGCTGGCTGGCTTTTTTTTTGCATTCTTTTTATATATTTTATGATCCTAGGGATTAATTTGTTGTATGTTGTATTTTTAATATTGTTTTTATTGTCTTTTAATACTGTTTTTAATTGTTTTTACTGTGTTTTTAACCTTGTAAATGCCGCCTTGAGGGCCTTGTGGCGGAAAGGCGGGATACAAATCAAATAAATAAATAAATAAATAAATATCTAGTTCAGTATTGTCTACCAGTAGCATCCCTGGGGTGGGGTTGCTAAATTTTGCAAGGCACCTTAACTTGCCTTCTAAACCACTCCTGTCCCTTGTCATTGTAGCCATTCTGGGCAGTGGAAGCAATGAGAGAAGATGCCTCCTTGATGCTTCCACCACCTGGAATGGCTTTGATGGCAAGGAAGAGGAGCAGTTTACATGGCAAGGTAAGGCGCCTTGCAAACTTAGCACCCTGCCCCTCTCTAAGGATGCTACTGTTGTCTATATTGAGTGGCAACCGCTTTCCAGGGTCTCTGGATGGTTATTTTTCTCCAATCCTACCTACAAATGCCAGGGTCTGAAACTGAGACCTTCTGCATTCAAAGCATGTGCTCTACCATTGAGTTATGGCCCCTGTATTTTTAATATAGCGCCTATAACTAATGAGGCACAAGCCCTTCCCATGAGGTTCGCCATGAGAGCCACGTGAGGCTTTTTTAGTGTTAAGATTGGAATATCACACAGGACAGGGTTTTCTTTGCTGGAAACAATGGCAAGGGACCAAAACATACATGAAGCTCCAACAAGCATTTTTGAAATATTTGGAGGTTTGTTTTAAAAAAGAGATAAGATCAAAAAGAACAGTCAATGGAAAAAAAATCTGAAGATAAGACAGAAAGTGAGAAATATGTACATAAAACCAAACCATCAACATAAGCACCAACCACATGCGCAAACATACGCGCACACCCGCATACATGCACACATGCGTGAGCACACACACGCACACACCATCTCTTGGGATGAAAAATCCAGCACCTTTTATATCTTGGGATGGAGACAGTCATTATAGCCAAAGTGGGCATGCACCACCTGGATAAGAATCCAAGGTGAGGGCAGGGGAAGGAGACAAGAAAGGATGTCTTATTTATCCCCTGCTAACTAGGCAAGAGGCACTTTTTCAAGTGGGTTCCTCTTATATTTAGCATAGGGGGACAGTAACAGTCCCTCTTCACCCCAGCACAGTGTTTTTTGTAGTTGCTGCTGCTGCTGGTATTCTGCATTTTTTTAGATTGTGAGCCCTTTTGGGACAGGGAGCCATTTAATAAAGTTATGATACATTTAACTTTATTTTTTTGCCTGTAAACCACTTTGTGAACTTTTTGTTGAAAAGTGGTATATAAATACTGTTTGCTTGCTTGCTTGCTTGTTTTCCACTGGGATCAAGATGGGTTGATGGTTTCTTCCATCTCTAGGGATCTGTGAATGAGAGAGCGATTCTAAATGCTGTGTATCTCCAAACGCCTTGAGTGCCATCATGGAAAAGCAGAATAGAAATAGTTTAAAATGAATAAAACAAACTCACAGAAATATTCAAAACAAAATGTAGTACAACAGACTATGGAGGTGATGGGGGGGGGTTGCATGTTTTAATAATCCACAATGCGACCACAAACCTGGACGTAGGTCCAATCACAAACTTGCACATGGGTCCGATCACTGCAGGGTGCTGTTTGGGGCAGTGGGGTGGCCCACAGAGGGGATTGCCACCTCCTTCCCCTCTGGATGGCCATACTGCCCCCTCAGCTACCTTAACACAGCCCTTTGTGGTGGTGGCGGCACAATCTCTTTGAGGGTGAAGTTGCCGTTGTCACCCTCCCCCACAAGGACTTACAGAGTTTCCAGCTGTCATGTAAAGTTTGGGAACCACTGATGTAAGTGAATAAATAAATAATTGCCCAATTAAGACAATTATGTCAATTCTATGATAAGCAACATAATGGAAAAAAGGACAACGGTCATTCATTTAATTTGAACTGCTCATATTTGTCACAGGTTCATTCAGCTCAATGTTTCTTATCATCATCATCGTCGTCGTCATGGCAGCATGTGCCTTCAAGGTAGCCATGATGTATATAAATGTTGTACAGTTCTATACTTACTGGCATGATCACATTGACTAATACTAGCAAAGTGGTAATCAAGTTAGAGGGGACCCACAGACTCAAATAACAGTATGGTTATAAGATGGAAAGTCTGCACATTTGGACACACGAATCAGTTGTGGCCGCAGTACAAAAATATTCTCCTAATAGGTATGACAAAGCACCAGTATCATACCAGCATTTTTTGTATTTCCACTTCAAACAGTAAATCCTACTGAATTTACCTAATACTTCAATAATCCAATTATAACACTTTACTAGCACAAATCATCAGCACAGAAGCCCCAGAGTCTTTTACATTAGAACTGTGTCGAGCGACTCACCAAAGATTCACTTCAAACTCTGGCAGCGGACAAGTTCCCAAGTCAGAAAATATTTTGTCTTGGGATTGATTGCTTTGAACCTATCAGGTTAACAAGCAATTGCATGTAGATAGGACTTATTAAGAGCACATGGTTACTTGTTGGACAACACCACCTAGGGACTGGCAGAAATATTTTAACCCTTACAAGACATTTGGTGAATTCACCCAGTAGACCAAACTGAAACATAAATAGATGAAAAATATGTGTTTTTTTCTTGATGCGGGAACTTAACAGAAATGGTGGATTTGAGGACTAATTCAAAAAAAAGTGACTATAATGATTGTAATGAGTTCAGTCCGTTTGTACTAAACACTGTGGATCTACAAAACAAATAGCCAATGCTATTCAATACTGCATGATTTAGTGTGCATAGGCAGAGGTTCATTTATCTTTACATAGTCATATGACTTTCTTTTACTCCCTTAAACCATAAATCTACGCTCAGTGGTGGCAGTTCTTGCATATCAATCTACCTCCATTTTTTTCTTTGTGTAGTATTTATTTACTGGATCAAGGGGACTATCCTTCAAACAAAATGGGATATTTTATTCACAATTAGGTCATTAATATGTCAGTAAAGTTACTTTCATAGAACAGGAAAATAAATCTTAAATGAGATTAAATTTATACTGACCTGTTAATGAAGAAGAGTTCTCTGTTAAAAAACAAACAAACCCAAAAATTTTGGTTTCAGTCGGATCCATGCACGGTTAAGTGATTTTTTTTCCATTGCATTTACTATAATGGTCATTCTTTGTTTATTTCTGAAGGGCATCATAGGAGAGCAGGGAATTTTTGAATGGAGGCGAAACGGCACATAGTGTTCCTGGAAGAGGAAGAAGGGGTCAATATTATATAAAAGTAATGTTGTAGTGCAGTGTTATTCAAACTGTGGATCAGGACCCATTTAGTGGGTTGCAGAAAACTGGAAGCTGCCATCTTGGAAACTGCAGGCCTTACTCTTGTTATAATCCTTTTGTGAGTGTTAACAGTTTGAATTTTCAAGTGAGGTTTTTTTTTGTTTGTTTTTTTTTTAGTTCAGTGCTTTTACATAATATTTTGTCCTAATCTTGCTTTCTGTCAGGGATGTTTCATGGTTGTGCAATTGCTGCAGTCCAAGAATGCCAACTTGCATTTCAGGAGTGACATTTGATTATGTTGCAATGACAGCACTTCCTGCTTGATGATGTCACTTCCTGCCACAACATCACTTCCAGGTTAATTACATCACTTCTGGTAGGTCCCATTCTAAAAAGTGGGCCCCGGCCTAAAAAGTTTGAATACCACTGTTGTAGTGAATTCTGGGTTGGATCCTGGTTGGAATTGCCAATGTGTAATTTGCGAAGCACTTTGGTCTCCAGAGCAGGAACGGCAGCTAGACATAAATCTTCCATTGTAAGTGGAATTTAGTTAGAATTTAGGCAAATGTGCAGTATCATATTGGGAAACAATTACGAATAGCCTACAGCAGCTATTCTCGACCTTTTCCATCTCATGGCACACTGACAAGATGCTAAAATTGTCAAGGCACACTATCAGTCTTTTAATAATTGACAAACCACACCATGTTGCTGATGTGGGGCTCACATCCCTCAATGTTGCTATTAATAAATGATGTTTTTTAAATAAATAAATAAATAAATCTGCCAAACTCTCACAGCACATCTGCAGACCATTAGCGGCATACCAACCAGCACACTGGCTGACCTACAGCATGAAAACCAGGGCTGAATATTAACATAACAACATAAGCCCTGCAGGGTCAGGCCAAAGGCCCATGTAGTCCACCTTTCTGTATCCCACAGTGGCCCACCAGATGCCTTATGAAGCACACAAGATAACAAGAAACCTGCATCTCATTACTCCCCTGCATCTGACATTCTACTTCTACAATAAGGAGGTTGCACCACCCACCATGGCCTGTAGCCTGCAATGGATTTTTCCTCCAGAAATCTGTCATAATCCTTCAAGTTTTTGATCTGTAGGACAATACCACGCCCCCAATA
>JAJKFI010017019.1:0-30148 GCA_029204185.1 Lerista edwardsae | reverse complement strand
CTCTCTCTCTCTCTCTCTCTCTCTCTCTCTCTCTCTCTCTCTCTCTCTCTCTCTCTCTCTCAAATTTAGCTCCTTCTCCATAATTCCTTGGAAAGCCAGGTATTGTAAATGACACATAAATATGTGCAGGCATGTCACAAGTGATTTTCATAAAACAGAAGAAAACTTGCCAAAAGACCCTATAGCACACACACCACAAAATAAAGTAACAGCAGAATGGAGATAATCCCCTTCAGGCAGCATAGTTATCTTGTGGTGGGCACCAATTTCACATATCCCGTGCTTAGTCGATATTATGTTTCAAAAGCACAGACATGTAAAATATAATACGCTGGCCAGATCAAAAATCCTGCTTTCAACTGAATGCAGCATTTCAAACTTGTCTGGTGTTCCGGAGCACTTTTCAACAGCTGCAATGTTTTAAACCAGAGATGGCGACATTTCAGTGATGGGTGGAGTGAGCCTGCATATTTCAGCCTTTGCCTCTTTTAAAATGAAGGTTGCTGTTTAAAGAAAAGATACAAACGTAGTAATGTCTCACCCTAAGTCTGTATACGAAATTATGGTGCTAATCTCTGACTCAAAAATACCACCAGATGGAATTTTATAGAAAATCTAAAGTACAATATTGTACAATTTTTTGAATTTTTTTCAATGCATTAGAAAGAAAAATAGTATTATGTGAATCCAGGAAGTACAAGAGAAATCTGCAAGTATAGTTCCAGTGAACATCCTTTGAATTCATAAATATTTACATTTTGCAACTCATAATTATGCTGCACTAAAATGAAAAAAGAGGGAAAGATTGTACATGGTTTTATAGAAAAAGAGCCTTCATCAATTTAAAGCGTGCATTTTCCAAAAATGTTACTATGTTTTATGTTGGTTGATGGCAAGTCATAGAACAGATTCCTTCACATTTTACCAAGTTAGGTAAAATTATATATGTAAATTCAAAGTAAAAAAAAATCCTATTGATTGCTTATTATAGTAGCTATTATTAGTCTTAAATTATTATGTATGAACTTGACGTTGCAGGCATTTGCTATGCAGAGAAAGACAAGTTTGTACTGCTGCAGGGATAATCCTCTTTAAGAAACTGACAAACACAATTACAGAAGTGCTGCAAAGTATGTATTTTCTCTACAAACAATTACCTTAAATAGTACAGTTAAATTGCATATTGTTACTGCTTTTTAACATTCCTTCGCCTGGTGCAGCAATTCATACGTTCACGTTAGCATTAAGAAATATCAATAGGCTTCTAAAAAGAATTTTAACTCTTCCTGTATCTTTTGTGGGCCTTGCTTCACAGTAGACTCAATTCAGCTAACGAGAGATAACTTCTATACAAGAACATTTCAGTCCTGTTAGCTGAATAAATTTCAGGAAGGTCAATCACTATGGTACAATTTCTAAAACACCTTATTCAACACATTGAGTGTATGTAACACAAAATACAAAATACTCTACAAAATAGAGTACCTGACATTATCTAATGGCTGTAGTATGTAATATGCAATGTACCTCATCCCCCCCAATTATTACTTCTCCCTCAAATGCTGGTTTTGTTTACTTTTTTTCTCATTTGGAATCTATCTTGTGTTTGCTCCTCACAAAGACTATAAACTTTTAAAGGTTATTTGGTACTTCAGATGTTGGCATGAGCGGTATGAACTATCAAAATTGCAAGTTAAGAAAATTCTTAGAACTCAGCAACCCTTGCCTCACTATTAGAATAGCATGCATCCACTCCCAGTCTAATTTCTGCTAATGTAAGCTTTCCTCAATACAGGCAATCTGTCTGTGTAGCTTTTAAATGCAGTTTGCATACACAGGTATGCGTATACATTGCCACGGACAGACAGAACTTAAATAGTCTAATCTTTGCTGTTGACAGCACTTGTGTAGAAATGACCTACAATCATCTGATCAACTTTCAGAATTACTTACTAGGTATAATCAAATATATTCTCATTCCTTATTTGAACAAATCATGGAGAAATTGAATACATTTTTTATGAACACTAGCAATGTGTTCTCTTCTCTGATAATTTTGACATTAAAATTCCATTTTAATAATCCCATCCTTCAGGCTTTGCAGACTCTTAAGGTATTAAAGCAAAAATTATCCTAAGCAGTTAGATTATAATGTATTTAAAGATTAGACATTTCATGTTGAATATTAACTGCTCCACTTCCCAGAGGAAAAAAAAACTATGCTGGGATGTTCTTATATATACATAGTACACACACATACACACGCAAAATCCAAAAATCCAAAAATCCAAATCACCTTCTAAAATATGAAATTGTACTTCTGTATTTTGGCCAGGATCCAAATAGGCCAAATGTGCTAGCAGAAAGCATTTCTCCTTGTGCATGAATGTGCTGGTTCCTGATTTTTCTTTTCAGCTGAAGCTTTTTGTACTTCATTGACTACTGTTCCATCCCCCAGACTCCAGAAGCAGCTTTTGAGGGACTGAAAGGAGAGCTGCAATGGAATGTGGGTACTGGGAAAGCCCTAGAGCACATATGGACAGACCTCCCTTGACCCATGGGGGGATCCCAGACTTTCTGTACTATTAAGAACACACAGATTTTGTCCAAATTAATCCAGGCCATCAGTGGTTCCCAAACTGGCAGTGGTTCCCCGGGGAGCTGCGGAAACCAGCTAGGGGAGCCTCAGAATCATTGCAAAAACCCTGCTAACCTATACAATTTTTGGATTGTAGCCCTGCTGGGGAGCTGCAGCCAATGGCCCAGTAGGTCAAGGGATCTGCCAACTGGAAAAAGTTTGGAAACCACTGCACTGTGGTCCATCTCTTCAGTGTTTACTTGGCCATTCCATGTGGCTTTATGTCACATTTCAGTTTTGAGGACATTTTCTCTTAAACGTACCTTCAATTTGAGTGTATGCCACAAGATCATTGCTAAAGTTTTGTTTTTCTTTGACACTTTATTGAAAGATTTTCTAATTATACAGTGAATCTCCATAATCTACTTCTCTCCCCCCCCCCAATGTTCCCAGCATGGCATGTAAAAATGCCCATTGTGAATGTTAAAGTGCATCCATTGAAACTGTTATGATACATAAACACATCAGCGTTATTTTCCCCCCTCCTTCTTTTTTATATTTAGAATATTGTTTCCCAGTGGGGAACCTGGCTACCTAGGGATAAGGAGGAAATCTAGAGAGGTTGAGGAGTGTTAGAGCTGCCTGCTTCTGTTGAAGCACCATGATCTATTTGTAAGTCTATGGAATGTCATGGCAGTGATTAAACAGGGATGGATCTTCGGGTGCAATCCTAACCTGGAGGTAGGCTGGCACAAGGGACTTGTGCTGTCAAAGAGTCCCATAAATGCACCGCATTGGATCATTCTTGGACTTAGGGACGATGGCGCACGTCTGTGTGTCAGCTCCCTGACGCTGAGAGTGGTGCAAACGTGCTTTACAGTAGAGTGACAGAATACTCAGCAAGCAATCAGGTTACGTTTTCACCATGGGGGGCGGGTCTGAATCTATAAAGGTAGTTTTCAAATACAATGCTTTAGAAGCTCTAGTTTAAAGCTTGGCCACTCAACTGGATCTTCAGCTGGAAGATGGGTCTAGTAACAATCCAGTATGTGTTTTCCTAAATCAGTGGTATTCAAACTTTTAGATCAGGACCCACTATTAAGAATGGCACTTGTTTCGGGACCCACTGGAAGTGATGCCATTAACCTGGAAGTGATGTTGTGGCAGGAAGTGACATCATCAAGCAAATTGGCATTCTTGGACTGCAGCAATTGCACAACCAGGAAACAAACCTGGAGCAAAACTAGAAGCTAAATGTAATCTGAAAAAGCCTGAGCGATGGGTTCAATCCGATCCAACTTTCTAGTGCTAATGCAGCTGCAATGCTGGCCCAAGGTAAGGAAAGAAACTTCCTTGAGGAGGCCTCCAAGACTTCCCCACTGCCACAGAATGCAGCACACCCCACACTGGGACGGCTATACCAGAGCTGGAAAATTGGATAGGATTTGTCCCTTAGTCTTCAGAATGTGGGAGGGAACATGGTGAAGTTCCTGGGGATTTATGTTTGGGAGATGGATTGGTGTTTATGGTATCCTGGTGTCATTTTTTTTATCCCAGAATGCCCCAGACTGAAATCTGAATCCCCTTCTCCATCAACCAAGTGATGCCGTGGTGTTATTTGGAGCAACCTATGGTGGCAGGGTGACCAGAGAACCCCGGAGAGGCAAGAAAAATATTCGTTACATTTCACATGAATATAGATTTTCATTGTTCTCATGACATCCTTCAAAACACTAAAATAGAAATCTTCCTGAATGAAGATGCATTATGGATTTTTGAGAGGCTGCCTCAGTTTCTGGAAAAAAAGTTTTTTGACATGACATCATTATGCAGATGATGGCTAGAAACAAGCACTTTGTTCTCACTTAGAAACTCACTTAGAAGCACTTAGAAACTCAGCTGCAAATGAAAGAAGAAAAAAATGGGCCAATCTTGATCACGTTTTCAAGAGATGAGAGAACTCAATTATAAAGGGGGTCAGAGACACTCCGTTTGACACTCCTGCCTTAAAAAGAAATTTATTTATTTATTTATTTATTATTAGATTTGTACCCCGCCTTATTGTGCCCGAAGGCACCCACGAGAAACGAGAACGAGAAACGGAAGCCACCTTCTGTAGAACTGCTTCAATGACTCTCACAGCCGAATCTTACCTCAGGGTCATGACAGCAGAATAACAGTTCTACTGTTGTAAATTGGCATGTGGCAGTGGCCATTTTGGAACCACCACTGCATATGGTGATTGCCACAGCCGTTACCAACAGGAGCACAGGTAAGCCAGTGAGGGAGGCAGTGGGCGGACGGATGGTGTATTTTTTCCCCCTCTATGAACATGAACGTGCCTCCTCTTGGCTTTCCATTACCAGCTTTGTAATAATGTGGGAGTGGTTGGCTTGTCTGATCCACCCCTTCACAAGTTATTTTAAATAGAATTTTGACCGCATGGGAAGCAGTAGCTCAGAGAAATCACTCTTGCACATGATTAGGAGAAATGGAATGGTGCACCAGAAGAGGAGGAAGAAGTGCCCAATCCCACTCATCCAATGTGAGTGCCCCTCACCCAATGTGTAGGGGACGGATCTCAGGCTCTGATAGTATCACCCCCTGATCTACAGTGACAGGAAGTAGCCAGGCTTTAATTCTCATCTACTAGTTTTAGGATGCAATCCTTACCAACTTGCCAGCACCAGGGTAAGGGCACTACAGCTCCAAGGTAAGGGGAGAAATATCCCCTTACCTTGAGGAGGCCTCCGTGACTACTACTCCAGTGCAGAATGCAGAATATGCCCCATTGGCACAGCTAAGTCAGTGCTGTGGTTAGGATTGCGCCCTTAGTGAATGGATTCAATAGTGAATGGATGATTAATGCAAACATGGGAGATCAGATCCATCAGGTGCCATGCAAGGGGTGGGGTGTTAGAAAACTGCCTTTCTTATCTTTACCGCCACCCCTAAAATGCTGGTAGAGAACCGTAAAGGTAAAGGTTTCCCCATGACTGAACGGTCTAGTCGTGACTGACTGTAGCGGGCGGTGCTCATTTCCATTTCTAAGCCAAAGAACCGGCGTTTGTCTAAGGACAAGCTTCCGTGGTCATGCAGCCAGCATGACCATACTCCGTAGCGCATGGAACGCCGTTAACTACCCACCGAAGTGGTACCTATTTATCTACTTGCATTTTTACGTACTTTTGAAGTGCTAGGTTGGCAGGAGCTGGGACAAGCGACGGTAGCTCACGACGTTGCGTGGTCTCGAACTGCCAACCTTCTGGTCAACAAGCTGGGCTCAGCGGTGTAACCTGCAGCGCCACCACATCCCAGAGAACCGTATCGGAGTGCAATTCCCCAACCATGGTGCTAGTCTTGGTTGCTCGCTGGAACTCAGGATTCAGGCAGAATATCAGCATTTGGTGCATGATCAATGGTTGACTCAGCTTGCTGCAAAGCTAATTTGTACCTCCTGAGAATTCCACTACACCATATACACAGATATAGACAACCGAGCCTCAACTTTATTCTAACCAAAAGGGGAAGGGGAACTACAAAATGAGAAGAAGGGGAGAGTGGGGGCCAAATTCTATCCAGCTTTCTAGTGCTGGTGCAGCTGTGCCAATGGGGCATGCACTGCATCCTGGTCGGAGAGGCAGTCATGGAGGCCTCCTCCAAGTAAGGGAATGTTTGTTCCCTTTCCTCAGGGTTGCACTGTGGCTGCACCAGCACTGGAAAGTTGGATAGGATTGAGCCCTGGGATGCTTAACCCATCTGCAAATCACTTCCCAAACAGCCTTTTCCCCATACAGCATTCTAAAAGCAGAATATGTGATTTATAGAGTGTTGTCCATAATGTTAAATAAATTTAAAGAAATCTAGAACACAATTCACAAAAATGGAAGACTTTAAAAAACATATATTTAAAGAACGAGAACATTATCAGTCTTCTTCCAAGACATTATTCCTGAATAGATTGTTTGGGTTATTCCATTGTTTATTGAAAATTTAAATGCCAGCAGTACTTGTCATCAATTCCAATAGAGTTTGATTGCACCAATGACACCAACAAAGGTATTTAAGCTAGAAAAGGTCAGTGTGCCTCTTCATAAATCATAACTGTACACCTCTTTTGTCTGTTTTTACATACTACAGTAATTAGATTAGCACTATTAAGGAAATAAGAGTATCACCAAAATAGTGTATTAAGTAGTTTCATGAGCAAAACGTTAAGCTAAAAGCCAGCTTTGACCCTTTTGCTATTGCTCCTTACTTATCTCCTGGCACCACCTGATCATTAATTTTAATCCAAAATCATCATGAAATTAAACCTATAAAATAATTAATCAAAGGAAAGGCATAAGTGATGAAACCAGGTACTTTGCTTAATCAGTAGATCAAGTTAACAGGGTTTTTTTTACATCTTGGAGTTGTGGTTTGGGAGACAAACAAGCGGGTTAGACTGACACTCAATAATGTAATGACTGGAACCTATAAATAACGACTATCAATTAAAATATTAAATATTGAAATTAATAGGGAGATGTATCTCAAATGTCTATCAGAATTATTCATGTATTTTGGCTCCCTGATTGGCCTTCCCCTGACTCAGATTAAAACCGACTCAAATACACCTGACTGTGCTCTTTTATCCATCAGACAGATGTCTATTCTTCTGAAATCAATTTAACTCAGTTATCTTTCCAGCAATAGATTAAGCAGATAGGAACACAAATTTAAAGGGGGGGGGAGACCCCTCTATATTTTAAAACTTGGGGTTATTTCACAAAATGGCAATTTACAGTATGTAACCAAGTGTTGCCACAGACGTAAAGCACTGGAATAACAAATCACAAGACACCCTTAGGAAAGAAGGTAGAAGCGAAATGTTAAATTAATGAGCCCATAAAACTGCTGCAAATGAAACGTGTAAATACATTGATCTTTTTTTTTTTTTTTACCTAATGGTTTCCTTATGATTTTTACATCACGGAAAAACCTGTTCTATTTGCACCAGCACAGCTTCTCAGTAAACACTGTTCTTTCTTATCTGCTCGATGCCTTCTCCCTAGGCTATGGCAGATTTTTCATTTAGCTAAAAGCTCGGTAAGAGGTCTATGAGAATGATAATCCTACTACGGGCCGCAGCTGGCACTTTCATGGGGTGGATGATTAGTAGAACGTTTTCTATTCGACCTGGAGAAATTCTCTCAGTGGGAAGTTAACATCCGCTTACTGTCTCCACCAGAACATACTCATCAGTTCCCCATCTGACACCCAGGAACAGAAGAAGCTGCTTGAATAATGGATACGATATGAGAATATCTGGCTTTTTTTAAATAGTATCTGGGGTGAGTTACAAGCCAATTCATTGGCTTTATCTCTTGTTTTTAACTGCTTGCCCTTATGCTACCAAATTTGTTTAGCTCTACACATGCCGAGGAGCAGGCAAACTTTAAGACATCTCTTTGGAACTCACAGTGTGGGTGGGACCTTCCCCCTCCCTCCACGCTTTTATTTGGTGGCTGAAGCTTCGGTAACTAAAAAAGAGCTACCTGAGCAGGCTGCCTGAATAGTGAACACCACTTCTGCACTTGAAAGCAACTCCCAGTGATGAAGTAGTTAAAATTTATATGCCAACTACATATAAATCCAGGAGAGCATTATGCAGGATTTTATAGCTAGGGGATTTTGTATAAGCTTAAAGGAAAATGTTTAAATCACCTAATTTAGCCTTAAATCTTTTTTTTTTTAGTTTAGTTCTATTTGATCCTTACACTGTGGACTGTTCTATGACCTGATGCTTATATTGCATAATAAAGCTGTGGAGGGAAGTGCACTTGTCATTGTGTAAAGCTGCTTAAAGAAGTTTTCTCATCCCCTGTATTGAGATGCATCACCCCCATGTCAGACTACTTGACCCAGAAGCATTGACTACTGAAAGCGACTCAATGGGAATATGAAACCCACTATCATTTGAGCACAGTGTAAAACCTAATGACTTCAGCATATGCACACCAAGTAATATCGAATCTTACTTTGTACACTTCACCTTCATTTTATAATCCGAGCCTTTGTATGCAGTAATGAGGTATGTGCTATAAGGAAGATTCTTTAATAGGATTTAATGCACCTGTGAGCAAAGGCATTTTAGCTTTTTATCCCCAGAAGCACTGTAACCGAAAGCCTTTAATACTGATGTGATGGAATATAAATGCAGAAATATTATAATAACCCAAACTTTCCCCCCCGAAAAGTTTACGGTCTTTCTGTGACGGATGATTTGACAGTGAGGCAAAGCCATGCTGCACGAAGAGTGCCAAGAGCAGAACTGTGGTGGGTGACTCACTGAGGCTTGTAAATGCTCGGGATGCGCCACTGAGGTCTGGCGCCAGCCAAGCAGCGACGTCCCACTTGGCCCTGCAAGATTTTGGAGTTGCTCCTTGCGCTCATTTTGAGGAAACATGGCAGGGGGAATGTGCAGGCTGTGCGTGAAACTAGTCCCATCGGTGCTTTGGATGGCCTGTCTTTGATGTATTATGGCACTGAAGGCATTTTTAAAAAGGGAACAAGCCGTGACAATTCTTCTGCGTTAGTTTGACTGGCAAGGGCATCGCTCGGAAGATCTGCTATTGAGACAAAGGCTCTGGCCTTGACTCCTTGGGCCATGTCTTCTCATTGACATCCATTCAGGAACTGGACAATCAGCTTGACTCAAGGCATGCTTTACGGTAAGAGAACATAATTTAAGCCCAGATGCGTCTTTATCCAGGACACGCACTTCAAGGAGGAAGAGCTTCAAGGCCTTGTCTCCCAAGAGCCATAATTTAAAAGCTCAGAAGCTCCAATCACTCCATAAGAACCTCCATAAGAACATAAGATCAGGCCCATCTGGTCCAGCTTCCTGTATCTCACAGTGGCCCACCAGAATCCGCAAGGAGCACCCAAGACAACAAGATGGCTGCATCCTGTTGCCACTCCCTTGCACCTGGCATTCTGAAGTAGCCTACTTCTATTGTAAGGAGGTTGCACCGCCCATCATGGCCTGTAGCCGACAATGGACTTTTCCTCCAGAAATCTATCCACTCCTCTTGTAATGGCACCTAGGCCAGATGCCATCACCACCTCCTGTGGCAAGGAGTTCCTCATGTAAATTACCTGCTGGGTAAAAAAAAAAATTCCTTTTATCTGTCCTAATTCTCCCGACACTCAATTTTAGTGGATGTCTTGGATATTTGGATCCATGTTTTGGCTATTTCAGCCCCAGTTGAAGCTGTCTTTGCAGGGATACGTGCAGGACCAACATAGGTCCCCTGAGCTAAGTATGAGGGTGACCAAAGGAAAAAGTCCCTGGCCTTGCTCAGTGCACTTCCTGCTTTATCATTTATTTCTGTATCTGAGAATTTGTAGGCCAACCTTCCACCTCCTACACGGGGCTTCCCAGATTTGCACCGGCTATATAGTTGTTGTAGGCCCAAGAAGCTCCATAGGATGGCTGAGGCTTTACTTAGGGTAAGGGGAATTATATCTCCAGCTGCTGCCTAAGCTGCATGGATGCAGCCCAGTTTAGGATTGGGGATGCCCATTTTATTTAGGATCACAGGGCCTGCTTGTACATGTATTTAAGATGGCATGGTCCAATTGCTCTGTCTTCAAGTGCGCAATCCATTTTGCTTGACACAGTTAAAAATGGTCACAGAGCTCAGTGTGAGCTATCAGTATATCACTATACTATCTTGTGCCTTGTTATTAAGAACAGTTTTGTGTTCTTGAAGAAATTACCTTCTGGGACCCACCCCCAACAGCTGTATTCTAAATACAAAACCACCTGTGCAATAATAGGGGGAAATGAGGGCAAGTCAGAATTACAGCAGCTAATAATTATGTCAGTGTTACTTTAAAATCTGCAGAGATCTCAAATTCCTCCAATCCCAAAGTGTCTCATCTGCTTTCCAATTTTCCACAAGATGCTTTTAATATTTTGAGATTGATATTGAACCGCAGGGGTCTAAGAGGTTTCGAAAACTCTTGCATATGCATTTAGTAGCAAACAATCAATTAGATTAATAAAGAATTCTAATTTAGACATATGGCCTGATAACTCCTGTGAGATATGGGTTGCAGAAAGAGCAGCATTTAAAAAAAAAAAAGAAGTGGGCACAGACAAAAGCAGTATTTATAACAGTCTGGCTAAGAAACACAGCTAGTTGTACACAGTCCAGGAATTTGCACAACTGCATAACAGGAAGTAATGAAGTACTCATTAAAAGCATGCCAAATGTGGTAGCGTGAAAGCACCTTTTGAAACTAAACAGTTTCTCCATTATGAGTAGACAAAAGCTACACAAAACATTCTGTAGTCAACTGTGTTTTATGCTTGTCTTAGCAGATTCCGAATTTCCATGGAATAATTTAGGGCGCAATCCCAACCTGGAGTTAGGCCGGCACAGTTGTGCCAGCAAAGTTTGGCAGGCTCAAGTGACACCGTAAAGTATGTTTGGACCACTCTCGATGTCAGAGAGGCCAGCACACAGACGTGCGCCATCCTCCCGGACTCTGACCAAACAGTGCTGGCCAAACTTTGCTGGCCTAACTGTACTGACATCCTACCTGACTGTGAGGAAGCAACCCTAACATGGAGTTTGGATTGCACCCACAATCAGTTCTCACTATTCTTGGGTTCCTGTAAACCACAGGGGATAGTGAATTCACACATTACAAACTGTTGATCGTATAGGATCAGTAAGAGTTAGGTGCAACAGGTTAAGGGATGGGGAATCTTGGCTGTACGGCTTCTGCTTCCCCCCACCACTTCAAAGGTTGGTTGTGGGAAGCTTCAGAAGTACCAATCACAGGTGCCATTTTGAATGACTCTGAAGCCTTCAGGAAATCATCAGAAACTTTCAGAAGGCTGTAGATAGGTAGCCAAGAAAAGTATCACGGGAAATGTGGGGAAGGTGGCAATTCTGCCCCCCCCCCGCCCCGCAGATATGTGATTTTGCCGGTAATAAATTCACGTATGAAGAGAACTTACTGTATGTAAATATAAGGTTCTACTGAATATGAATGTGCTATAATTGTGTAATAAAAGAATAAAACAACAGTGCATCATTATTGGGTAACACAATATATATAATATTCCATACAGCAATGTTTGCAGGATTTCACAATTGAACTATGTAGAAAGCATGTACAAGTTTGGAGAATTAACATGTCTGAACAATTTCTTTTCCAATATATAATTCAAAAATAGCCCATTTCAAAGTAGTAGTTATGCCAGAAATCATTTTATATCATGATTCTACTACCATCCTCTGTGAAGACACCACTGAAATCTTGGATAGTCATCCTTAAATACAAAATAATATGCTTACTGACTGACATGCAAACCGAAACATTTCTTGGAAGAGCAATGATTTTGCAAAACCTTTTTCATTGTTCCGTGTTTTTAAAAATGGAATTAGTTGTTTTTAACTCATCCATTGAAAAATTACTCTTAACAGCACACAATTTACTTGTTGGGTGCCGTAGTCTTGGTTGCTTGCCATCACTGAATGCTAGCTGGCACTCTGACAAACTATTTTCAGTAAGTTATATTGCATGCGATGTTAATGCGGGTCTGTTTATTCATATTTACATAGGAGATAACAATTTGTTGAAACAATTGGTTCCAGGAATGAGCTTTCATGAGCTCCTTGGAACAGCATTTGGCAAACTCATCCCATTTAGAAAAAAAGTTTTTTAAAAAACCCAAGTCTAACTATTTATATGTTTTGTCAACTCTCCTTTTACCAATATACATAGCCCCCAATCCATAGATCCAGATGGACATGCACTTACCTAACTGATGGTTCATTGTGACATTGTTACTAATTTACTGGAAGAGCCATCCAAAGGACACCCTGGGCCAACGGCAGGGCCCTGTGCTGTCTGTCGGCCCTGCACTGTAGTGCACATGCTATAAAGCGCGTGCACATCAGCTCAAAGTGCGCTGGGCTGACGCAGGCAGCTGCATTGATCCAGTCGCACCAAGCAGCTGCCTGGGTAAGTCGCTCCTGCAGTGGCTGAGTTCAGCCAGCACACTGGCTTTTCTGGATGGGAGGAAGGCGGGAGGGGACAGAGCAGGCGGGGGGGGCACATTTCCGCGAGCGGGGAGGCCCAGGGAGGGGGAGGAGCCTAGATGCGGCTGTTAGGCCACATCCAAAGCCCCATCCCTGGACTGCGCAGCCCCAATCCGAGCCGCGGCAGGGTGCTCGGATTTGTGCCTGCTAAACAGGTTCAGAGCTCTTTCATGCAGCGCATGCTTTGCCGGCAGTAGTTCCAGATTTATAATAGAATCATACAGTTGGAAGGGACCTACAAGGTCATCTAGTCTACTCCCTGCCTGTCGCAGGAAATCCTCCTAGAGCAGCTCCAGCAGGTGCCTGTCACGTCCCTGCTTGAAGGTCTCCGTTTCCCTCGGCAATCTGTTCCACTGTCAAACTGCCCTTATTGTCAAGAAATTCTTCCTGATGTCCAGCCGGAATCTCCCCTCTTGCAGTTTGCACCAGTTGGACCTAGTTCTATGGTCAGAGCCAGGTGTGAACAAATTTGTCCCTTCTTCCTTACGGCAGCCCTTCAGGTATTTGAAGAGTGTTATCATATGCCCCCTCAGCCTTCTCCAGGCTACACATACCAAGTTCCTTTCCTCGTAGGACTTGTCCTTTTCCTCCTAGGACTTGTTTCCTTCAACCTTTCCTCCTAGGACTTGTTTTCCAGCCCTCCGATCAGACTCCTTGCTCTTCTCTGAACCTGCTCCAGTTTGAGCTGAGGTGCGATCCTTCTTCAACTGAGGTGCGATCACACGATCAACACGATCACAGCCCACTTCCAGTTTCATGATCGCAAACCAGAAGTGGTTGCAATCGTGTTCTCAATGCATTCTGCTGCTTGGGGGGGCCCTGCAAGAGGGTCTCCAGGGCTCCCCAACCTCCCTGGATGCCACGGCTGCCAGAGTAAGTTAAAAAACAGCCCCTCTGGCCAAGGCAGCAGTGTGACCCTGGGGATCGTGTTGCTGCCTCTTCCCTCTCCCCACCCTTTAAAGGGGCACAGCCCAGTGTCTCCAGGGTAGTGGGTCACAACTCGCAACTACTCCAGGGAAGCACTGGAGTAGACAATAATTGGCTAGGTAGACAATAGTCTGACCCAGGATAATGCAGCTTGCTATGTTTCTAACCTATTTCAGAAAGTTTCTATAAGCAGGGGTGTAGCTAAAGAAGTGCAGGGGGGGTGCAATTGCACCGGACAACAAACTTTAGGGGGAGCAACAACCTGAGCTTTTGAAGCTAGTGGCCAAAATTGTGAAAACCTTGGTAAATACAAACAATACCATCTTGCCATATATCATTGGAAAGGTAATTTAATGCCGAACGCAATGAAACAAACCATATTGGAATACCTATATTCTGTCAAACATTATGGCCCAAAAAACCCAAGAAAATGAAAATACAACTGTGATTTCACTTCCTGTTGTGGTGTCACTTCCGGTGGTGGTGTATCCATTTTGCTTTCTGCACTGGGCTACACTTTCATTAGCTACACCAGTGTCTATAAGTATAAAACTAGATAATCCAAGTTCACCATTCTGAGCTTCTTGCATGAAATGCCGACTATAAATGCAGATAACATTTGGGTAATTTAGATACATCCATTATTTTTTCATTATAGTTTTCCCTTTTTCTTGAGGAACAGTGTTTGTAGTCATATCATTATGTACATTAGAGTAAAACCATATTCTTTTTAAGTCGTTTGTATAGAAATATTTCCTTGTTTACGAAGTCTCATGCCACAACTGACCAGTTAATCTGAAAAGACCCCAAACCATGCCAGTTTTTTCCAGCTCTCTTGCCACTATTCAGAATGTGTAAACAGCAGCAAAAAGTAGACCTCTTCCAATTAATCAACTATTTATTGGTAAAAACACAGAAGCCCAGTGCATAAAATGTGGGTTTACCGAAAAGCATACAAGCAAAAGAAGTACAATTTATCTGAGGACTGTCTCTATTAGTTTCTAATCTGCTTGGTCTGGGTCTATTCTGTCTCATGCCATTGAAATCACACAGGCCCAACCACTCATAAAGATCTCTACTGCCAAATTGAAACAAACACACCTCCATTATGGTGATTTTCTCATCCTGAAACCTTCTGACCTGCCCCTGAAAGAGGCAGTACACAACAGTGTCACCTGCTTCACCTGTTTGCTTTTGTAACATGATCCAGTTCAATCTATCTTGGCTCTACACTTTGTACACCAACTAACATTGTAATATTTACCTTTGTTCATAGACTACCATGCTTTTGTTTTGCAATTTGTTTTGCTTTGGCTTACAAGAGACCGATTAGGGTTAGAGAAAGCTCCAATTAACTTCTGAATTTTGTATTTTCAAAGGCCATGTCACAATCATTGATTTGTTGACCCAATAAGCAGTTGTGCAACTGAAGGTTTTTTTAATAAAGCATGATTCAACTGAATTTAGGGCGCAATCCTAACCTAGAGCTAGGCCAGCAAAGTTTGGCCACCACCAGAGCCACAGTAAAGCACATTTGGACCACTCTCAGAGCCAGGAGGATGGTGCACATCCATGTGCTGGCCTCTCTTGACTCCGAGAGTGGCCAAAACCAGAGGCGGATCTAAGGGGGGGGGCAAATCTCTAAGTGTTGCAAGAAGCCTTACCCTGTCATGTAAATCCCTCCTCTCCCTTGCTGCTGTAGCCAGTAAGCAACGCCAAGATGTTGCAGTTCCTTGTGAGGATTGGCTAGAGCAGCGCAAGAGAGGAGTGTTTTCCACTGCAAGGGAAGGCTTCTTGCAAAACTTAAGAGATTTCCCCCCCCTTAGATCCGCCTCTGGTCAAAACATACTTTATAGTGTCCCTTGTACCAGCCAAACTTTGCTGGCCTGTGCCAGCCTAACTCCAGGTTAGAATTATGCCTTTAGACTCCTTAACACCATCTCCATTATATGTTATATTGTAACAGATCTCCATTATATGTAACAAATCTGAATTGTTCATCTTGCTCATCAACACCTTACCTGCTTTTATCTCATCTTCCCCTTTTTCTGTATAAAATCTAGCTTGAGGAAGAGGAAGAGTTCGTTCACTGCTCTTTGCTTTGTGGCATTTTAGTTGGTCCAGTTAGAAATATTGTAGCTTTTGGATTTTTTTCCTCAGATCAACATGGTTGCCTGCCATGTACGGTAACACAGGTATTCTCTTGGAATTGATTGTGATAAAATTATTTTGCTTTGCCAGAGTTTCATCTACATACCAGTGATTTCACATATCAGGCTGAAAGAGCTGTGGCCTCTGCTGCCAAAGTGTTTTGCCTTGGGATGGTTGGTACCTCAGCTGTCCTACAAGCGCAGGTGTACAACCCTGGCACATCTAAGCCCATAATTATTTTTAGCATGCTTTGTAATATCACCTGAGCCATTTAATATTTTTTTAAAAACATGTGGTTTAAACACCGCAAGCAGCACAGGCTTAAACATCGCAAGGACCACAGAATTAGAGTGCAATCCTATGCCCTCGTTGCGCCAGCACTACGCTCTTGCACCGGTCCAGCGCTGTCGCAAATGTGCCGTCAAGCACATCTGCGCCGGCGAGTCGGGCACTGGACCAGTGCAAGCAGAGCGCCAATCGAGCATTGGTGGCACTTGGTAGGCAGGACCTTACTGCGGGTGTTCCAGGGGCATACCGGGGGTGTAACTGGACAGTGCAGTGGGCAGTGACAGGGGCGTGACCCATGACGGCCATAGTGCCACATCCTAAACCCCATCCCCGGCCAGGGCGGACCCGATTCGGCTACTGCTGTGCACATTGACCTGTGCCTGCAAATCAGCAGGCACAGATCCGAGCAGCCCCATAGCTGGGGCTTACCCGGGTGCAAGGGGAAAACCTCTTCTTGCCCTGCGCTGAGCTGATACTGCCTCCTGCTGGGCTTAGGATATGGCCCTGCTATGTCAGCCTTGCTATGTTGGCGCGGCTTAGGATTGGGCTGTCAATCAAGAAAGTGATTTTAGGAAATCAGAGAAAATGATTTCAGCATCTCACAAATTCTAGAGTCATAATCAAGTCACAATGGAAGTTGTTACCATAGCTAAGATCAACCGATACTACCCTACTTGTGGCTATCTATCATTGGTGAGGTGGCGTAATTGTCAATAATTTCTCTTCTAAGCTTGGTGGAACACACCAAGGCCATGTCGCTGATAAGTAAACAGTGATCCTGCAGAGAGCTCATCAGACTTGCTGGCAAAACAAACAAACCACAGATCACAATAATAAATGTGAAACCTTTAAAACCCTTGGGCCACAATCCTATGAAGCATATGCATGCATAAGCCCTGTGTTTTCAATGGATTGATGCATTTCTGTGTTGGATTGTAGCCCATTGGCTAGGTGCAGATGTTGTGAGTGTAACAAGTTGTTCACAATACTGCATAAATGATCAGCAACTTACAAAAGAAATGGAACATCAAACGTCTCTAAACACACATAGTAGGCATCACAGAAAATGACATCCACTAAAGGAAGAACAATGTTAGTTTTATAATTCAGCGTTTGGGGGAAATGCCCCGTGTATATCCTATAACAGAAAGTGAAGATATTTCAAAGCAGTTCCTGGTGGCTGGCATCAGAAATTTCCCCCTGAAAATTTTCGGCTACTAAAGGAGCTATAAACACCCAGTTCTAATTTGATTGTATGTATTAAGCCCATTTTTAAATGTAGAACATGGTTATAGTTTTGATGTTTTGTTTGCCTCTAGCCTCTCCAACTTAGCATTAACTTTTTATTAATTTCTGAAGACGCAGGATTCCTTAATTCCTAGCCATTCCTGAATATTATGTATACTATCAAATACAATGGCTACTGCATTTTCCCTGCATTTTCCTGCAGGTGCTTGCTTCTTATAGCAAAACGAAAAAGAAAAAATGACAAGGACTTAATGTATTTGGCACATAACTTTTGTCCAGTGCTTCCTGACCATGCAAACATGCTTTTTCTTGACACATTCCTTACAACAACCCTGCAAGGTAAGTGTGGCCATGGTTCACAGTATACCTTGTTAAGGCAGCAAGGTCAGTACGCATGCAGCATTCTTGTTAATCCATACACTTTACCACACTATAATGTTGAGTGCTTCCATACCATTACAAGCATTTAACGAATCTTGCTTCTTTACTTGCATATTTTCCCTTGCTGTATTGTATTACATTATATTATAATGTATTACATTGTCAACATTTTTTTCCTCATTCCTAATAATGTTTGGTGCCTTATATTACCCCTTCCAGCAAATGAGCGCCTATTGTAGAGTGGTATGCTATGCCACCAGGAATTGCTATCACTAATTGGAGCCAAGAAGGTCACAAGGTCCCCCTGGTGGCCAGAGCAGAAATACACGAGGGTGAAGAGAAAAGGGGACAAAGAGAAATCAATCACTGGGAGAAAAAAAATAATTGTGAGATTGTCACAGTACATGACTTACAGACCAGTCCTATCCCCTGCTAGCCCTGTAGATGCAATACCACTGACGGAGCATGAGCTGCATGTTGTGGCTGGCCAGGAGAGTTAAGGTAAAGAATGTATTTACTTACCTCTCCTTAGGCTGCCAGCTCTTTAGCTGGCATAAATCTGAGGAAACTCTGGGGGAAGGTCTGGGCCAGGAAGAGAGTAGAATCCGGCATGCATGGCTGCAATCAAGATCCACCCTCCTCCTGCCCCTCATTTGGCCCTCTCTCCACCCTGATCCGCCGCCATCTCTGACTTATCAGTGACAGCGAACTTTCTGTGGAATACTGTCACTAGCCTGTAGCCTTTCTGCTGGTGGCAGAATCCTGCAGAAAGTGAGGGCGCTTGCTGCACAAGTGGTATAGACCTTATGGTCCACGGGAGGGGTCTGGCCTTCTAGCCAAAGTAATCCGGCCCACCAGCTCAGGTCCAATCTGCACAGAGCTCGACTTGTGAGGCAAAGCTTCACGCCATATCACTGCATGCCGAATGGTGAGTCCACATGATGGAGTTGCTATGCGCAGAAAGCTGGGCTATGGAAAAACTGGGTAGGAGACCTTGCCTCCCACCTGGGCCACTTAGAACATAAGAACGTAAGAAGAGCCCTGCTGGATCAGGCCAAAGGCCCATCTAGTCCAGCTTCCTGTATCTCACAGTGGCCCACCAGGTGCCTCAGAGACCACACGAGAGAACAAGATGACTGACAACAGACAACATTTCCAGGTGCTTGCAACCTGGACGCTTAGCAGTGATGTGGTAACCACCAAACGTCAGACACCTGTAAAGAAAAGGGTTTCCAACCTCTGTGCTAGAATATTTCCTGAATAGAAATGTCTCTTAACTATGCCATGCATGAAGTCTATGTGTTAAGCCTAATAGTCTGATGAGTAAATTTGGGTACCATGTAAGAATGGGGCCTCAGTGATCTTATTCCTATACTGGAGTTGAAGCTGAGTGGCTTGCCGAAGCCCCCCTGGTGAGCTCATGACAGAGGCAAGATTCGAACCTGGAAAATTCATTGCTCTGTCTCTAAGGTCCCAATCCTGTCCAACTTTCCAGCCCCAATTCAGCCCAAAGGTAGGAGAACAAACATCCCCTTTTCATAAGGAAGCATCCATGACTGTCCCCGCACCACCACTGCATGATGCAGTGCATGTCCTGTTGAATGGTGCATCAGCACTGGAAAGATAGATAGGATTGAGCCCTTAGCCTCTAACACCAGAATATACAATCATTTTGTCCCTATTAGTTTCTTCCTCACTGTGTCTCTGTGTTCTCCCTCTGTGGCTTCTTGTGGTGGCCTTGGATGATTTGAAAATCACATTAGTTTTCAACAGTCTCAAGTTTCTAATGATGATTCTCTGCTGTTTCCAGGAATCTTCCTCAGTTATACAACACAGTGTCCTATCAAATTTAAAAGTGTTGTATGTTGGAAATGGCCAATTTTAATGGCAGATTTCTTTGTTTTCATATCCTTAGTGCCAGTTTTGTTCAAGTGAACAGAGCAGGCGCACACACATTTCTAATTCCACTTTACTCCTATGATATTTGCCTTTTATTGCATGGCAATTACAGAACATTATTAAAAATGAATTAAGATATCCTACGCCATGTTCCTGAATGGAACTCATTTTGAAGACTTTTCCATATTTGCATAATAGTGACTGCGGCTGTGTACTAACTTTTTCTGTATTTAATTCCTTCTGGTATTTTCATGCTAAGCATAATGGGCATTTTTGGGGGTGCAGCTAGTTATGAAAAGTTGGAGTATAACATGGGGCAAAACAATTCATTTTGTCTCCTTTCCCTAAATAGCCACCTATCTATCTGGTCAAACAATAATTTTTACAGTCTACAAAATGAAACAGCCTCATGTGTACTGATAAGAAGGAAAGTGTTGGTAATAAAACACCAGCAGTTGATTGTAGAAACACATAGACCACTGTGAGGATACCTGTTTTCAGAAGTACAAGCAAAAGCAGATACTGAAGCACAATAAAATAATCCAGTGTTATTCAAACTGTGGGTCGGGGAAAGCTGGGAGCAGCCATCTTGGAAACTGCAGACCTTACTCTTGTTATATTCCTTTTGTGAGTGTTAACAGTTTGAATTTTCAAGTGAGGCTTTTTTGTTTTTAGTTTACCACTTTACCTTAACATTTTGTCCTAATTTTGCTTTCTGTCAGGGATGTTTCATGGTTCTACAATTGCTGCAGTCCAAGAATGCCAATTTGAATTTCAGGAGAGTTAGTTTATCATGTTACAATGACAGCACTTCCTGCTTGATGATGTCACTTCCTGCCACATCACTTCCAGGTTAATGGAATCACTTCGGGTGGGTCCCAACACGAGTGTCATTCTAAGAAGTGGGTCCTGGTCTAAAATGATTGAATACCGCTGAGATAATCAATCAAATTACATACCACTTTTCAACAAAAAGTTCACAAAGCAGTTTACAGGGTAAAAAAAAAGTTTTTTTATAGAAAGTTTTTAAAATATATTTATGTAATGTTTTTAAATATATAGATTGCAATGTAGATTTTCACAAAGCACCAGAACATATAACCTGAAGACTGGTTGGCATGGCTGTAGCCCTAGTGAAGAACAACAGGCTGGCATCCTAAGCTTAGATTTACTGTAACATTTCTTGAATAAATAGTATAAAATATTTCATTGACTTTGGTATTGAAAATGTTTCCCCTGTCATTGAAAGGTTGGCAGGTATTGCATGGTGAAGTTACAATTTTTTAAAATCAGATAATGCCTGTACAACATTAGGATAGGCCTTTATGTCAATTTAGAGTCCAATCATATGTGCATGCCATTATAGTCAATGGGGCTTGCTCGCAGATTAGTAAGAATAGAATCTAGCCTTCAGCTTCCGATTATACAGGGTGAAGATTCAGCTTCTTTACCAAGAACAATCATTTCCTTATTTTCACTGCATCCTGTGTTTTGTACTGCCTCCTGTATTTTTTGTGGCATATGCTATAGAGCTAAAAGTCATTTTCAGTTCTTTTGTAAACTGCTATCCCTAGCATAGATAGGAGCTAAGGTTCCAATCTTATCAACGCCTTCCTCTAATAGAACTACCATTCTATGGAAGACAGGAGGGCCACCCTGTCAGTGTTGCAGATGCAGGAACAATACACCACTGGAGCAATCAGAGCCGGTGACAGCACACACGTGCCCAGCCACTTATGAAGGCAGTATGTTGACAGCAGGGGTGGTCAGTGGTCAGGGAGGGGGAGTAAAGGTGCATTTCAGGGGATGAACCAGGCTATGTTGGGGAGGGAGGGAGGCAGTGGTGTCATTCAAATGATTTAGGAACAGGAACTCACTTTTGATTGGCACTTGTCAGGAACCCGGAACCAGCCACGGAGCCCGTTAGGATCCGGAACGCCCATTCTGGTCCGTTCCCCCTGAATGACATCACTGGAGGGAGGGATCTGGAAGCAGTTACCCTGGATCTTATCTCCTATTTTTCTGTCCACTCTGCCCCTGAGCTCTCTTGGGACCTATGCCAGCTATATGGCTGGCATTGGTCTGAGGAAACCCATAGGCAATCAAGAAGCCCACCCACAGGTAAGGGAAACATATTTTCCTCTCACAGACCTCCTTACCTCTCACAGGACTCCTGATCACCCAGCACAACCATAGTATGTGCCATGTGCCTCCACGACATGAATGCATGCTTCAGCATGATGGAATGCAGGATTGGGCAGTAACTTGTATTTAAAAAGTAAGTGGTACAGTGTAAAGCAGTTTGCTGAAGCCCCCCTGAAACCTGCAGATAGTTGTGTGGCTATTTACAGACAATACAGATACAAACAATTGTTGTACATCGTATATTCACTATTATCCACAACAGGGTCTCAATTCAAAAGTATTGACAGCAGTGCAAATCAATGTAAATTGGAATAATTTATGAACTTATCTGTACAATCCTATGCATGTTTGCTCAGAGCGGCTCCCAGTGTATTTAATAAGGCTTACTCCCAGGAAAGCATGCCTAAAGATTGAAGTTTGCCTCTGTATCTCCCCTCTACATAATCAACAATAATCATCTTGGCAAACTAGGTGGGGAGATTTTTATATGACTGTGAAGACTGTATGTGGTTTTCAATTTGCACTGAAAGATCATGTATATCCTTGGCAGCTTTAATCACTATTTTGGTATAAAACCAATAACTTTCTCCATAGTCTTATGTGCAAACAGGTTAATGAAATCAGGAATAATTTATGCTATTGTACTGTTCTAGCAAACTACAGTAAGTATTCAATATTGTGGTATGTTTAATCAAACACTTAAGATTCTTAATGTGCTTAAAACCTCAAAAGTGGCTATTACAGCTCAACAGTAGCTAATAAAATTAGCTATAATAGTGACAACAATACTCAGTAATTAGTGTAGTGAGTAAAAAAGGCCATAATAGCTTAAAGTCACAACATGTTTTATTAATTCTCTCAGGTCTGATTGGGGCCACAGTCATTCAATTCCAATTGTTTTTAAATTCCGGAATATCACATGCATTTCTCTAGTAAGGTGGAATAGCTGCAGGAGATTTCCTTTCCTTCTTTGGATGAGAGTCACTATAACCTAGAAAACTCAATTTCAAAGTGGCTGTATTGTGTAGGCACAACCCTGACCAGTCCAATTAAATGACGTACAAGAAGAAGACATGAGTCTATGATTTAGGAACAGGAACTCACTTTTGATTGGCACTTGTCAGGAACCCGGAACCAGCCACGGAGCCCGTTAGGATCCGGAACGCCCATTCTGGTCCGTTCCTGGCTGGATGAGCTGGGAGGGGTCAGTCTTTCCCAGATTTGTCCACCAGGTTTCCAGGTACTGCAGCAGCCACGACTTCAGGGGCGGGGAGGCGGGGTTGCAATGGTCTATCGAGATTCCATCCGTCTCACCAGATATTCTGTCCAGCAGTCCACCGGGTTTGAGTGCCTTCGCGTTGTGTTGGAGGGGCGAGACAGAATAGGGATTCTGTTGGTGTACCGCCCGCCTTGCTGCCCAGCAGTCTCCCTGCCTGAGCTGACGGAGTTGGTCTCGAGCGTGGTGTTGGAGTCCCCCCGCCTTTTGGTATTGGGGGACTTCAATATCCATGCCGAGGCCCCGGGAACAGCTGCGGCTCAGGACTTCATGGCCTCCATGGCAACCATGGGTCTGTCTCAAAGAATATCTGCCCCAACACATGATGCGGGCCACACGCTGGACCTGGTGTTTACTGCTGGGCAGGTTGATGGCGATCTGGAGGTGGAGGAGATTAAGATCACTCCTTTGTCATGGACAGATCACTTTCTGGTGGGATTTAGGCTTGTTGCAGCCTCCTACCTCTGCAATGGCGGGGGATCGCATTCTATGATCCGCCCTCGGAGGCTGATGGATCCGAATGGATTCCTGAGGGCTCTGGGGGATTTTCCTGTTGCTAGAGTTGGAGATCCACCCGGCGCCCTGGTCGACCTCTGGAATACGGAGATGGCCAGGGCCCTGGATGAGATCGCTCCCGAGCGTCCCCTGCCCTGCCGCTTCATCATCCGCAGCTCCTCAGAAAACCAAGGAGCCGCTCTGATTCTGCGATTGGGCAGGGGTCTAGAGCGTCAGTGGCGAAAGACTCGTGCCGAATCTGACCGTACCCGGGCTAGAGCCCAGTTAAGATCATACTCTAGGGCGGTGGTGGCAGCTAAGAGAGCTCACTTCTCTGCCACCATTGCTTCTGCGGAGAACCGTCCAGCTGAGCTTTTTCGTGTGGTCCGTAGCCTTCTACATCTGCCCCCTCCTATTGGAGGGGAGGATCACACGGAGGCTCGCTGTGACGAATTTGCAAACCATTTTGCAGAGAAGGTCGATCAGATTCGGCACGACTTGGACGCCGCTGTGGGCATTTCTAGTGATGTCCCTGGGGAACCTGTCTATCCTACAATTTGGGATTCTTTTCAGCTTGTAGAACCTGAGGATGTGGACAGGATTCTCTGCAGTGTGAGACCTGCTGCTTGCCCGCTCGACCCTTGCCCAGCATGGCTAATTAGAGCTGCCCGGGGAGGGCTGGCCGAGTGGACGGGGAGGGTGGTGAATTCATCTCTGAGGGAGGGGGTGCTGCCGCCTGCTTTGAAGCGGGCGATAGTTCGCCCCCTCCTGAAGAAACCCTCCCTGGATCCCACTAATCTAAATAACTTTCGGCCAGTCTCAAATATCCCATTTCTGGGCAAGGTGATTGAGCGGGTGGTGGCGTCCCAGCTGCAGAGGGTTCTGGAGGAAACGGACTATCTGGACCCATTCCAATCTGGCTTCAGGCCGGGGTTTGGGACGGAGACTGCCTTGGTCGCCTTGGTGGATGACCTACGCCGAGGAATGGACAGGGGGAGTGCGTCCCTGTTGGTCCTGCTGGACCTCTCAGCGGCCTTCGACACCATCGACCATGGTGTCCTTCTGGGTCGGCTGGCTGGGTTGGGGCTTGGAGGCACTGTTTTGCAGTGGTTCCGCTCCTTCCTGGCTGACAGATCCCAGAAGGTGGTGCTGGGGGACGCTTGTTCGGCACCCCGACCTCTTAAGTTTGGGGTGCCGCAAGGGTCTATCTTATCCCCCATGCTATTTAACATCTACATGAAGCCGCTGGGAGAGGTCATCCGGGGGTTTGGGGTGGGGTGCCATCAATATGCTGATGACACCCAACTTTATCTCTCCTTTCCCCCTGATTCTGAGGAGGCAGTTGAGGTCCTGAATCGTTGTCTGGAGGCAGTTGGGGGCTGGATGAGGGCGAACAAGCTGAAATTAAATCCGGATAAGACAGAGGTGCTCTTGGTCCGGAAATCCACAGCTCGGGTATTGGACTATCGCCCTGCTCTGAATGGGGTTGCACTCCCTCTGAAGGAGCAGGTCCGCAGCTTGGGGGTTCTCCTGGATTCACAGCTGCACCTGGAGTCTCAGGTGTCGGCGGTGGCCAGGGGAGCCTTTGCTCAGCTTCGGCTGATCCGCCAGCTGCGACCGTACCTGAGCTGCGCGGACCTGGCCACAGTGACCCATGCCCTAGTGACATCTAGATTAGACTATTGCAATGCGCTCTATGTGGGGCTGCCTTTGAAGACGGTTCGGAAATTACAACTAGTACAGAACGCGGCTGCTCGGGTGGTTGCTGGGGCACGTCGGTTTGACTCTGTCGAGCCACTGCTTCGGCGACTACACTGGCTGCCGGTTCTGTTCCGGGCCAAATTCAAAGTGCTGGTGTTGACCTTTAAAGCCCTTTACGGCTCGGGCCCAGGGTATTTGAGGGACCGCCTCCTCCCATATAATCCGACCCGTACTCTGAGGTCATCTGGGGGGGCTCTCTTGACGGTGCCGCCACCAGGAGAGGTGAGAGGGGTGGCGGCCAGTAGGAGAGCCTTCTCGGCGGTGGCACCCCAACTTTGGAATACCCTCCCCTTGGAGTTAAGAACTGCTCCCTCCTTGGCGGTATTTCGGCGGGGGCTGAAGACCTTTTTATTTCAGCAGGCTTTTAGTTGCTGACAGGCTGGCTGGCTGGCTTTTTTTTTTGCATTCTTTTTATATATTTTATGATCCTAGGGATTAATTTGTTGTATGTTGTATTTTTAATATTGTTTTTATTGTCTTTTAATACTGTTTTTAATTGTTTTTACTGTGTTTTTAACCTTGTAAATGCCGCCTTGAGGGCCTTGTGGCGGAAAGGCGGGATACAAATCAAATAAATAAATAAATAAATAAATATCTAGTTCAGTATTGTCTACCAGTAGCATCCCTGGGGTGGGGTTGCTAAATTTTGCAAGGCACCTTAACTTGCCTTCTAAACCACTCCTGTCCCTTGTCATTGTAGCCATTCTGGGCAGTGGAAGCAATGAGAGAAGATGCCTCCTTGATGCTTCCACCACCTGGAATGGCTTTGATGGCAAGGAAGAGGAGCAGTTTACATGGCAAGGTAAGGCGCCTTGCAAACTTAGCACCCTGCCCCTCTCTAAGGATGCTACTGTTGTCTATATTGAGTGGCAACCGCTTTCCAGGGTCTCTGGATGGTTATTTTTCTCCAATCCTACCTACAAATGCCAGGGTCTGAAACTGAGACCTTCTGCATTCAAAGCATGTGCTCTACCATTGAGTTATGGCCCCTGTATTTTTAATATAGCGCCTATAACTAATGAGGCACAAGCCCTTCCCATGAGGTTCGCCATGAGAGCCACGTGAGGCTTTTTTAGTGTTAAGATTGGAATATCACACAGGACAGGGTTTTCTTTGCTGGAAACAATGGCAAGGGACCAAAACATACATGAAGCTCCAACAAGCATTTTTGAAATATTTGGAGGTTTGTTTTAAAAAAGAGATAAGATCAAAAAGAACAGTCAATGGAAAAAAAATCTGAAGATAAGACAGAAAGTGAGAAATATGTACATAAAACCAAACCATCAACATAAGCACCAACCACATGCGCAAACATACGCGCACACCCGCATACATGCACACATGCGTGAGCACACACACGCACACACCATCTCTTGGGATGAAAAATCCAGCACCTTTTATATCTTGGGATGGAGACAGTCATTATAGCCAAAGTGGGCATGCACCACCTGGATAAGAATCCAAGGTGAGGGCAGGGGAAGGAGACAAGAAAGGATGTCTTATTTATCCCCTGCTAACTAGGCAAGAGGCACTTTTTCAAGTGGGTTCCTCTTATATTTAGCATAGGGGGACAGTAACAGTCCCTCTTCACCCCAGCACAGTGTTTTTTGTAGTTGCTGCTGCTGCTGGTATTCTGCATTTTTTTAGATTGTGAGCCCTTTTGGGACAGGGAGCCATTTAATAAAGTTATGATACATTTAACTTTATTTTTTTGCCTGTAAACCACTTTGTGAACTTTTTGTTGAAAAGTGGTATATAAATACTGTTTGCTTGCTTGCTTGCTTGTTTTCCACTGGGATCAAGATGGGTTGATGGTTTCTTCCATCTCTAGGGATCTGTGAATGAGAGAGCGATTCTAAATGCTGTGTATCTCCAAACGCCTTGAGTGCCATCATGGAAAAGCAGAATAGAAATAGTTTAAAATGAATAAAACAAACTCACAGAAATATTCAAAACAAAATGTAGTACAACAGACTATGGAGGTGATGGGGGGGGGTTGCATGTTTTAATAATCCACAATGCGACCACAAACCTGGACGTAGGTCCAATCACAAACTTGCACATGGGTCCGATCACTGCAGGGTGCTGTTTGGGGCAGTGGGGTGGCCCACAGAGGGGATTGCCACCTCCTTCCCCTCTGGATGGCCATACTGCCCCCTCAGCTACCTTAACACAGCCCTTTGTGGTGGTGGCGGCACAATCTCTTTGAGGGTGAAGTTGCCGTTGTCACCCTCCCCCACAAGGACTTACAGAGTTTCCAGCTGTCATGTAAAGTTTGGGAACCACTGATGTAAGTGAATAAATAAATAATTGCCCAATTAAGACAATTATGTCAATTCTATGATAAGCAACATAATGGAAAAAAGGACAACGGTCATTCATTTAATTTGAACTGCTCATATTTGTCACAGGTTCATTCAGCTCAATGTTTCTTATCATCATCATCGTCGTCGTCATGGCAGCATGTGCCTTCAAGGTAGCCATGATGTATATAAATGTTGTACAGTTCTATACTTACTGGCATGATCACATTGACTAATACTAGCAAAGTGGTAATCAAGTTAGAGGGGACCCACAGACTCAAATAACAGTATGGTTATAAGATGGAAAGTCTGCACATTTGGACACACGAATCAGTTGTGGCCGCAGTACAAAAATATTCTCCTAATAGGTATGACAAAGCACCAGTATCATACCAGCATTTTTTGTATTTCCACTTCAAACAGTAAATCCTACTGAATTTACCTAATACTTCAATAATCCAATTATAACACTTTACTAGCACAAATCATCAGCACAGAAGCCCCAGAGTCTTTTACATTAGAACTGTGTCGAGCGACTCACCAAAGATTCACTTCAAACTCTGGCAGCGGACAAGTTCCCAAGTCAGAAAATATTTTGTCTTGGGATTGATTGCTTTGAACCTATCAGGTTAACAAGCAATTGCATGTAGATAGGACTTATTAAGAGCACATGGTTACTTGTTGGACAACACCACCTAGGGACTGGCAGAAATATTTTAACCCTTACAAGACATTTGGTGAATTCACCCAGTAGACCAAACTGAAACATAAATAGATGAAAAATATGTGTTTTTTTCTTGATGCGGGAACTTAACAGAAATGGTGGATTTGAGGACTAATTCAAAAAAAAAGTGACTATAATGATTGTAATGAGTTCAGTCCGTTTGTACTAAACACTGTGGATCTACAAAACAAATAGCCAATGCTATTCAATACTGCATGATTTAGTGTGCATAGGCAGAGGTTCATTTATCTTTACATAGTCATATGACTTTCTTTTACTCCCTTAAACCATAAATCTACGCTCAGTGGTGGCAGTTCTTGCATATCAATCTACCTCCATTTTTTTCTTTGTGTAGTATTTATTTACTGGATCAAGGGGACTATCCTTCAAACAAAATGGGATATTTTATTCACAATTAGGTCATTAATATGTCAGTAAAGTTACTTTCATAGAACAGGAAAATAAATCTTAAATGAGATTAAATTTATACTGACCTGTTAATGAAGAAGAGTTCTCTGTTAAAAAACAAACAAACCCAAAAATTTTGGTTTCAGTCGGATCCATGCACGGTTAAGTGATTTTTTTTCCATTGCATTTACTATAATGGTCATTCTTTGTTTATTTCTGAAGGGCATCATAGGAGAGCAGGGAATTTTTGAATGGAGGCGAAACGGCACATAGTGTTCCTGGAAGAGGAAGAAGGGGTCAATATTATATAAAAGTAATGTTGTAGTGCAGTGTTATTCAAACTGTGGATCAGGACCCATTTAGTGGGTTGCAGAAAACTGGAAGCTGCCATCTTGGAAACTGCAGGCCTTACTCTTGTTATAATCCTTTTGTGAGTGTTAACAGTTTGAATTTTCAAGTGAGGTTTTTTTTTGTTTGTTTTTTTTTTAGTTCAGTGCTTTTACATAATATTTTGTCCTAATCTTGCTTTCTGTCAGGGATGTTTCATGGTTGTGCAATTGCTGCAGTCCAAGAATGCCAACTTGCATTTCAGGAGTGACATTTGATTATGTTGCAATGACAGCACTTCCTGCTTGATGATGTCACTTCCTGCCACAACATCACTTCCAGGTTAATTACATCACTTCTGGTAGGTCCCATTCTAAAAAGTGGGCCCCGGCCTAAAAAGTTTGAATACCACTGTTGTAGTGAATTCTGGGTTGGATCCTGGTTGGAATTGCCAATGTGTAATTTGCGAAGCACTTTGGTCTCCAGAGCAGGAACGGCAGCTAGACATAAATCTTCCATTGTAAGTGGAATTTAGTTAGAATTTAGGCAAATGTGCAGTATCATATTGGGAAACAATTACGAATAGCCTACAGCAGCTATTCTCGACCTTTTCCATCTCATGGCACACTGACAAGATGCTAAAATTGTCAAGGCACACTATCAGTCTTTTAATAATTGACAAACCACACCATGTTGCTGATGTGGGGCTCACATCCCTCAATGTTGCTATTAATAAATGATGTTTTTTAAATAAATAAATAAATAAATCTGCCAAACTCTCACAGCACATCTGCAGACCATTAGCGGCATACCAACCAGCACACTGGCTGACCTACAGCATGAAAACCAGGGCTGAATATTAACATAACAACATAAGCCCTGCAGGGTCAGGCCAAAGGCCCATGTAGTCCACCTTTCTGTATCCCACAGTGGCCCACCAGATGCCTTATGAAGCACACAAGATAACAAGAAACCTGCATCTCATTACTCCCCTGCATCTGACATTCTACTTCTACAATAAGGAGGTTGCACCACCCACCATGGCCTGTAGCCTGCAATGGATTTTTCCTCCAGAAATCTGTCATAATCCTTCAAGTTTTTGATCTGTAGGACAATACCACGCCCCCAATA
>JAJKFI010017018.1:0-17451 GCA_029204185.1 Lerista edwardsae | reverse complement strand
TGGGAGCGACAGGGGCGAGGGAGAGATGGGGGAGCGTCAAGGCAAGGGAAAGATGGCAGGAGCAACAGGGTGAGGGAGAGATGGGGGAGCGTCAAGGCAAGGAAGAGATGGCGGGAGTGACAGAAGGCGAGTGAGAGATGGCAGGAGCAACAGAAGAAGTGAGAGGTAGCGGGAGCAACGGAGGGCGAGCGAGATATGACGGGAGTGACAGAGGGCCAGCAAGAGATGGTGGGAGATACAGATAAGAGGACAAGCGAGAGATGGCATGAGTGATGGAGAGTGAGTGAGAGATGGCCGGAGCGACGGAGGACGAGTGAGAGATTTGAAGGTGCCATTTTACTGCTGTGTGAGCGTGGCTACCCCAAGGGTTATGGCTACATCAGTGTGGCTATGTCAGGGGGCTTGGCTGCATCAGGGGGCGTGGCTACGCGTACCCCCAATGTTGAACTCAAGTCGGCTCCCCTGTGGCTATCAATCTGCTCGAATGTTCAATCATACACAAGGCATATTAAGTGCTTTGAAAATGTGTTCCTTAAATACCCTCTAGGGACTGTTGATGTCACTTTACTTAATTGACATTGGCATGGCATATACAGTCAGTTTAGACGAAGGGGAAAAAATATTTCTTTACTATGGCCTAATTACATTATCAGATATTATGTAGAAGCCATAAACTGCAAGATAGAAATTTAACCTTCAGTAGTCACTTTAAAAAAAGATTTATTTATAATTATATCTATATATATAAAGAAGAAGGTGTGTGTGTGTGTGTGTACATAAGTATATTCCGCATAGGCTCTGCAATGCCTGGATCGATTGGCACGCGCATGCCTTGCGTCCTGGTGACAAACTCTGTGGGGGTCACACACCCCTCGCGTCCCAGGGGGTGGGGGCACGCGGGACCCCCCCCTGGGGAAAACAGTCGAAAATGGCCAAAATTGGCATCAAATCTGTAGTTTCCAGGGTCGCTGGGATGAGCAGCGACACTCCCAATGCCGTTGGAGTCTGGGTTTGGCCCTCCTCGGCGTGGGGGGCAAGAAGGTGTGCAAAACAAAACATCCACCATGCCCTGCTGGAATGCCTGGAGTGACACATACCGGACTTGGCACGCACATGCCTTGCGGCCTGGCGACAAACACTGCGGGGGTCAGGCCCCCCAGCGCCCCTGGGGGTGGGGGTGCACAGGGGGCCCTGCATGAAAACGGCCAAAATCAGCGTCGAATCCGTAGTTTCCGGGGTTGCTGGGATGATCAGCGATGCTCCCGATGCTGTTTGAGTCCAGGTTTGGCCCCCCTCAGTGTGGGGGGGATGAGAAGGGGTGCGAAACAAAATGTCCATACTGACCCGCTGGAACGCCTGGAGCGATTGCCACCAAACTCGGCACGCGTATGTGTTACGGCCTGGCGACAAACACTGCAGGGGCATGACTCCCCTGGCAACCCCAGGGGTGGGGGTGTGCAGGGGGCCCCACGTGAAAATGGTCAAGAACAGCCGAGATCAGCATCAAATCCATAGTTTTCGGAGTTGCCGAGATGAGCGGCGATGCTCCCGACACCGTTGGAGTCCGGGTTCGGGCCCCCTCGGCATGGGGGGTAAGAAGGGGTGCAAAACAAAATGTCTGAAATGACTGACATTACTGTCAAATCCACAGTTTTCGTGGTCGCTAAGCTGATTGGTGACAGTCCCAATGACATTTGTTACCCAAGCAACGCCGGGTACCAAAAAGCTAGTATGCATCAAACTTTAATGAAAATGGATCAAAAAAGCATCAAACTTTAATGAAAATGGATGTGTGTGAGTGTGTGTGTGTGTGTGTGTTCCAGCATAACTCTGGAATGCCTGGAGCGATTTACACCAAACTCGGTACACATATGCCTTACACTCTGGAAAGAAATACTGCGTGGGTAAGATACCCCTAGCACCCCTAGGGGTGGGGTGGGAAGGGGGTGACCTGTAAAAATAATAAAAAATGGCTGATATTAGTGTTGAATCCATAGTTTTTGGGGTCACTGAGATGAATAGTGACATTCCCGATGCCATTCCCATCAGCATGGGGGGTGAGAAGGGGTGAAAAATGAAATGTCCAAAATGACCGACATTAGTGTCAAATCCATAGTTTTGGGGGTCGCTAAGCTGATTGGTGACAGTCCCGATGACATTTACACCCAAGTGTAGTCCCAATGACATTTACACCCAATAGAATGACTAGAACTCTGTAGAACCTTCTGGAAATTTTTAGAAATCATTATGCCCCGGTCTTGGACTCCAATTAAATACTTGCCATGTTACCAGGCGTAGTCACTGAATACAAGTCTATCGATACCGTAGTAGATGCCTATGAGGTCGTCAATTTTCCATCAGACTTCCTAAACTCACTTGATCTGGCTGCATTGCCACCACATCGTCTTTTACTTACAGTGGGATCTCCAATTATTTTACTACAGAACCTCGAGCCACCAAAACTTTGCAATGGCACAAGGCTGTGTATCAAGAGGATGCTGGGTACTGTAATTGAAGCGACTATCTTAACAAGAAAGGGAGAGGGTAAACAGTTTTTATCCCACAGATACCACTCATTCCGACGGATCTCCCTTTTAACTTTACGAGATTTCAATTTCCAGTGAGACTTGCATTCTCGATCACGATCAACAAGTCACAAGGGCAGTCTATTAAGATAAGTCAGCCCCCTTCAATCAACCTGCCCCCTCATAATTACCTGTGTAGATTCCCACCAATTAACGTACCCCCTCTTCTCCCCTCTGAACCTGAAAAAAACACTTATTTTATCCATGGGTGTTAATGAGGTATCAAAGACACAGTGAACAAGCCAGGCTAGTTTACTCTCCTACCAGCATTAATGCAAGAGAGCACATAGTGTGGGAGTGTATACTCGTGGGAGTTGGGAGTGCACAGAGGATGTAGGAGGAAGACACTCAGAGGCAGGTCAGCAATGGTGCTCTAATTGTGCTCTAATGGTGGGCAGAAGATTTAGCCGAGAGGGTTAATGCCTCCGTTTGCCCGAAGATAACACCTGAAGATCTCAAGGTCATGAGCTCGGGACTGCCGGAAGTCTCTGCGAGCAGCAGACCTTGCAAACTGCGGCTGATTAAAAGCTGAGTTCCAGCTGCCTCGTGGGAGGAGGAGTGTGCTGAATTCAGCTGCTTCTCTGGTGGCAGCAGGGAAGCCTCATCAGCCAGCAGAAGACAGACGGGTGGCTAAGGAAGAGGGCTAAATCCAGAAAGAAAGATCTGTATGAGGTTGTTCTTGAAAGACAGAACATTTCTTTAAATTGTAAAAACCTTCGGGTTTATGAAAAGTCTGCCTATGTAAACCGCCTTGAGTTGTAATCACTAGAGAAATCTAGTGACCTTAAGAAAGGCGGTATATAAATACATGTATTATTATTATTATTATTATTATTAATTTTAAGAAATTAGGAAACAATCATTCCTAATAGAGAAATAGCTCCTCCCCCATTAATGCCCAGAATAAAATTTTAGGGTCACAATTAACCATACAACATAATGTTAAACTATCAATATGATGACAGATTTGGTCCTAGAAGAATGGCATTGCGTTAAATATTCTCAAAATACATGACAATAAGAACGACTTGGTTCATACATTCCAATTTGGCTCAATGCAATCTATGCATCAGCATGCACAATAGCACAGTTCACAGGTAATGCCAAAGCCAGGTTTGGAGTCATGCGCCTCAGGCTTGTTTTCTCCTTGCCTCTTGGTCTTTGATTCTGTTATAATGGAAATGACTGCTTTGTTGTTTCATCTGAATCCAGGAGCTAATTAGTTCACACATTATGTTCTCCCTGTGAATGGCTTGTCCAAGGATAGTCAGGACATTTTACTTGGAACCAATTTAACCCTTTGTTCAAAGGTTTGAAATCCATGGGATACTGTGATGACTTCCATTCTTTGGAAATGAAATGGAGACAAAAATGACACAGTAGCTACTGTCCTGTGTTCTGGACACAGTAGCTATTGTCCTTGGTCCAGAGAGAACTGTTCATGGATTTTTGCACTTCAGTGAAAGGTGGCTTAGTGTGTACAAGCCTCTACTAAAATGGAGAATCTTTGCAGAGAACCGAGAGCACACATTGGTGCATCTGTGCTCACAAAGAATTATTAGACAAGGATTGTGATAATTCAATGGACTGCCATATATCATTTCACTGGCCAGTTACTGTGTTTGAAATCTGTGCCATGGCCAAGCTTCTGTTCAAGATGTAAATATCGGACACCTAGACAAGCAAGAAGCACCCACCTTCTCAGCTGCAGCCCTTTCTGAATGACAAAAGGCTAGGCAACAAGGAAAACACAAGTCTGTTTCAAAGATCTAGTTCAGTGATGGTGAACCTATAGCATCCAAGTCAAAGGTGATGCACCATGACATTTTGGGTGAAATGGCAGTATTCACCAACACTCGACAGCAACTGTTTTACTTGTATGTCATTTTTGTAATATCTGACATTCTCCAGTGGCCTGTTCCATGGCAGGGTCAGTCCACCCACCCGCGGAAACTGAAGCATCATTATAATAATATAAACGAACAGCCCTTAATGATGGAGCAAACATTAGTCAAGGTAAACAGTAGAGAGCGTTGAAAGCACTTCTCACCTAGATTGGGCTGGAGTCCAGTTCCTCCTTTCTGTAGTAATCTCTTACAGGTTCCCGGAGAGTATCCGGATCAAAGGAGCCTTGATCTATAAGCTTCGGGCTGGAAATAGGGAAGGGGCCTTCGAGGCTTTTCTAATCTAGGATGCACAGGTGCCCCTCCCCTCAGGAAGACTTTCAACCTGACCTGCTTGCCTGAGAGGGAGGAGCTTCCTATATGACAAGGACTAACCTGCCATGAAGCCACTGAGAAGGGGGATTCACAGGTAAGCTATTTTTGTATACACAGCACCACACATGATTGGGCTGTATTTACTAAAATAATACGTAAATAATTGTTTCTCTTTTGTTTGGTGGGTGGGGTGACCCAACGGGAATGTCAAGTTAGGAATGTTCTGAATTTTTGACACCCAAGCCCAAAAGGTTCACCATAACTGATCTAGCTCCATTAAAAATATCACTAACTGAAGTATCTTTTTGAAAGGAAGGGGGAATGTTTTAAGGTGAATTGTTTTCCTTCAAAAACTGGTGTGCTCCAGCTTTCCTTTAACCACCTCCTCAGATTTATAAATGGAATTTATAGCACGCAGTGTCCTCTTATAGATTAAATTAATGTTATTGTAAAGAGGTTTAATACTCAAGGATATTTATGAGTCATGTTGAGAAAGAAGCTGTACTCAGTTATGATGATTAATATAATTTCCCCAAGTTCTCACGGATGAAATTGCTACCATGTGCATATTTTCAGCACAAAACAGATAACCATAATTTTCAAAAAAGGCAGCCATGATTGTGTTACTGATGCACCATTTAGAATTAGCAAATTACTTCTGGAATGGATAAAATATTTTACAAGGCGTCATTTTCTGTTCATCCTGCAGCCAAGATGTTCTCATGCAGGCAATTTCTATTTCAATTTTTTGTTGGAATCATATGTTTATTTCTATTAGTTGTCACAATCAAACACCCATTAAGTAATCCCTCAAATCTGGACATAATAAAAGCAGGGTCCTATATGTGAAAGCTAGTAAAAATCAAAATATCTAACCATGGCAGAAGTTCCATAGTTTTTGAAAGTCAGAGAAGGTTAAATTAAATATCTGCTTTCTACCTATTGAAGTTCAACCATCACTGATAATAACATACAAACATACAGGCAGTATCCAACCTATTTGAGGCATCATCATTTATTTAATTAGACTCAAACGATGTGACAATTAGTTTAACAAACACAGCTCAAAGCTGTAATTTGTCTTTTCAGATTTCAGCTCATCCACTTGCATTGTCAGAGCTTAAATCTGAAGGCTACATAAAAGATGGAGAGAAATAATCAGAATTTGATCCTGAGCTCAAGTGAAATAATGGCGAAAGCAGGACTTTCAGAGTATGCATTTGATTAGCCAATGTGCCTCTTGAAATTCATGTTCAGAGGTGGTGCAATTTTGAAGGCCTCCATGCTATTTGATTGGGCCTATTTCTGTGTATAGCTTGGGAAGGCTACCTGGCTCTGAAATGCTCAGTTTTTGATTGATACCTATGTCTGATGCATAGATGGGTGGCACAAGGAAGAGAGTCATTTACCCCTTCTCAACATGTACTGTATGTCAAAGCACATGCATTCTTCAAATGCATTTACAGTAGTCCCAATTATCTAACCTTATCCAATGTGCTATTTACAATGTTGTGCTGTTCATAAATCACAGTATTACCACCGTCGGTCATATACACAGACTGCAGAAGCTGTTCTTTTAGCCCTCTAGTGGTTAAAACAGTCCTAAAGAGGCAGGGAATGTAGGGTGGGGGATGTCAATAGTGAAGACACCCTCCTATCCTACCATTTTCTGTAAAACAGAGTTTTGAATTTCCTTTGGGAGACAATGGGGACAATTGGGACCAGTGACTTGAAAATGCATCTGGGTGGAATGATGGGGAAGAACATTGTTTTCTGAGTAGTTGGCAAAAGGTAGAGGAGCATATGGCTAGCATATGGATGTAGTAGGCTATCTTGTATTGGGTTGCATCATTGGGGTGTCAAGCTCTGTACTGTGTGCTCCGACTGCAATATACTGAAACAATTCCTTCCATTTAAATTATGATTTGTTTAATTCCCCCTCATTTTTTGACATTATCCAAGATTTTTTGGTAAGCCAACCACCTATGGGTGCCTATAGATTGGATTGAGAGTCTGCAGTGTATTTTTTAATCTGTTTATTAATATTAAAAATATATATCACCCTTTTCAATTCAAATCATTCTTGGGGTGGCTATAACAATATTTAAAAGCAACAATAAATATAGAAAAATAAATGTCTATGCTTAATGTCCTTCGTTATTCCGAAATTATTTTTAAAAACGACAGCAATAAATGTTCAAAATACACTGCAATTTAGCAATGTATCCAATAGGCCTTTCAGGAGGTACAGCATGCAGTGAAAGCAGTGAAAAGACAAAGCAGCAAAAACCAGGAAAGCAGTAAAGGTCCAGGTTCTTGCACGCATGCTAGAGATGAGACAAAAAATGCTAGAAAATGTGCCCGTTTACTTGAGTAGAAGATCATCTTTGAATTCTTTAGAAATCCTTGAGAAGAAAACAGATTTCAAGAAGATGGGGTTCCAGAGGTCAAGTTCTTTTTATGTTCTTATGTCATCATGTTTGAAAGACTCAGATACCATTGCATCCAGCAAGATAAGAGTGGGGAAGTAGCAGTGTGTGCTTGAAGTGTGCAAAGGGAACAGCAAGCACCTGTAGTTCAACTGGCATTGCATCAAGAAGGTCCGAGACTCAATCCCTAAGCACTGCATGTAGCAGCATAGCTAGAGGGAGTGGCATGGTAAGTATGGCAGGAATTGCAACATGCTGTATAACAGTGGTGTCATCTAAATGATTTAAGAACAGGTACTCACTTTCGATTGGCATGTGTCGGGACCCGCCCACCGGAAGTGACGTCATAAGCCAGAAGTGATGTCGTGGCAGGAAGTGACATGAAAAAAGCCCTTTTTGAGGCCTCAGACGATTTTAAACTGACCCAACAGTATTCCACAGCACCCCAGAACATGTTAAGGAGGCCTGGCATCAGTTAAAACCCCAGAGCAACTCATTTTTCAGTGGCAAGGAAAGGAAAGGCTCCGCTCGCTGCCTGCCTGCCTGCCTGGCTCTGAGAACATGCAGGCAACTCAAATATGCAGGAAATTCAAACGTTGCAGAGGGCGGAGTCGACGAGTGGGCGGGCGAATGGGCGGGGCCAGCTGTAATCCTAGAAACCGGTACTCGCGTACCCCTGCGTACCCCCTGCATGACATCACTGCTGTATAAGTGGGCCCTCCTGCTCACCATTGGACCCACTCGGGCAGCAGTTGTTGCTGTTGCTACCCTGAATGGCTCTGTCAGGAAGGGGGAGGAGCCACTTACATGGCACATTATGGCACCTAAGAGCTTTGTCTGCCTAGTTTGTGTAACTAGAAAAATACAAATTTGTTAGAAAAGCATCACACACACACACACACACACAGGGTGCAATCTTAATCCTAACCTGGAGTTAGGCCAGCACAGTGTAGCCAGAAAGGTTTGGCTGCCACAAGGGACACCTTAAAGTATGTTTGGACCACACTCTGATTCAGAGAGGCCAGCACAGAAATGTGAGCCATCCTCCCTGACTCCAACATGCACTTTATGGTGCTGGCCTAACTACAGGTTAGGATTGCCCACACGTGCGCGCGCGCGCGCACACACACACACACACACACACACACACACACACACACACACACAGAGAGAGAGAGAGAGAGAGAGAGAGAGAGAGAGAGAGAGAGAGAGAGAGGTGCTGCATTTAAATATATAAAAAATACCATCACCACTGGAAACCAGAACTCACCCAGCATTCCTTTCTGCGGAAGCCATAATGAAAATGTGCATACTGTGATAACTCCTATCTCTCTAAGCCCCTTGCCAGGCAGGAGGCTCAGATTGTTTGTGGTGGCTGCAGCAGCTATTCACCAACTCCTGTGCTGTAGTAGCAAGCTAACTTTAGTATGCCTCTTCCTCTGCCTGGTAAAATCCAGTTATGCTACATAATGCTCACTTCCACTGGGATCCTCTTCTGGGACTAGAATTATGAATCTCTTCCTAAAGTAGCTCTATCCATGGGACTCCAAAATACACAAACATTAATTAACAGTACATTAGGCTGCAATCCTATACATGTTTTCCTGAGAGTAAGTCCCAATGAACACAATGAAGCTTATTTCTGAATAGACATGCATAGTGTCTGGATGGCAAACACCACAAGTTACAGACAGAGGTTTAATAAATAATCACTTTTTTATCAATTAACCATTTTTTATCAATTAACTCCATGTTCCCCCCCCCAAAAAAGATAAAGTGAACAAAACAAATCCCATAATATTTCTGTGTCACGACAGACTCATTGCAGTCCAAGTTTTTCAAGCCTCCTTCTCCTTAATTGTAGCTCTTGTCAACTACCATTACATGTGAACAACACAAAGACTTAAAGACATACCCTCTGGTTAAAACAACAAGCAAAAGAAGAAGGAGAAGATGATGTTCACAGTTTTCCAATGTGGACAGAATTAATCACACTTAATAATTATGCAAAGTGATAACACTTATTATAAGATCACATAAACACGGTTAAATGAACAGTGGCAGTAACCTTTAGGAAGCAAAACAAATTTACCCACCCAAAATAATGCACATCTACACTTTTCACTGGTAATGCATGCTGGGTGTGACAGCTTTCAGACCCCTTAATCAAAATAATATTTCACTGCTAATTTTTAACGTGTTTATTTTCTCCATGCTTCATTACACTATCAGCTTACAAGTATACCCATTGTGAGAATGCAGCCTATTCCTTTCCGAGTGTCAGTATTTTTGTCAGTAAAAATCCAAAAGTGAACAGAAGCATCTTTAAGATTCCAGATCATGTTTCACTACAACTTCAAGGGAGATTTTCACTTCTCTGAGATGCTTCTTATCCCCATTCTGATCTCATAACAACATTTCTAATGCTGGAATCAGTACACATCTATTTACACTGCACTCTTGTGCACACTTGCCTAAGAGTATTAACCTCCACCCCTTGAACAAAATTGGACTCACTCGTAAGTGAATGTAAATAGGATTTGGGGCTGGTCCATCCATGGTCCTGACTGAAAGACTCACATCAAGAGGGGACATAATTGAGCTGATGAAGGATGCTCTTTGCCCCATGTCTTCCCACCAAGCCTGCCACACACCCTTCTCCAGCCTGCCATTCACCAAGCCACTTCAGTTGGTGGTCTGATCCCACATGTTGTTTTTTTTAAAAGCTTACACCACCACCTCATTACATGCATTACCCCACTCCTATGCATTACCAGTGAAATGCATTCCCCCCCCTCAAAAAAAAAAAAAAAAAAAAAAACCAGCCTACCCTGCCAACATACCTGCTCTGGCACAGTGTATGGTCTGCACCAGCACAGCTGTGATGTTGCTGCCACTTTCCGATGGTGGTTCAGTAATGCACTCCATGTGCCATTTCAGGGCTTTGATGCTGCCCCACTGTTGTAAATTAGGAGGGGAAGGATTATGCCAGTGGTGTCATCCTACCGGTATGCTGGGCGGGACGTCCGGGTGATCGGCAGCCCGCCCGTCCCGTACCACTGCATTACGCCGTTTGCGCAACCAGTTAAGCTGCTTGCGTACGTTACGCAAACAGCGTAACGCTGCGGTACGCGGCAGGCGGGCTGCCGATCACCCGGACATCCTGCCCAGCGTACCTGTAGGATGACACCACTGGATTAGGCCATCAAGCAGTTTTTTCAAAGCAGCAATAAAGTGGTCCCTAAATGTACTTCAAGGGCTTTCTGAAAATGAGAAAAGGATAATTTCTCTAAGTAAGGTGCTATACGTAAGAAGGCCCTGCTCTGTTCAGTAACTAGAATGTGGGAAATTGCGATCAAGCATGCAAGAACAAGATAGCAGAGAGCAGATAGGCCCAATCCTATCCAACTTCCCAGGACTTGTGCAACCTTGCCAATGAGGCATCCACTGCATCCTGCAGTATGAGGGCAGTCATAGAGGCCTTCTCCAGGTAAGGGAACATTTGTTCCCTTTCCTCAGGGCTGCATTGCAGCCGCACTGGAAAGATGGATAGGATTGGGACCTAAATCTCTCAAGGCCATGCTGTATGGATCTTTAACAATTGTGTAAAAAAGCAGTTCCCAAAGTCCTTCTCGGACATTGGGACCGCTGTAAGCAGCGGTGTTATGCTGCCGGAATGCTGGGCAGGACATCCGGGTGATCGACAGCCTGCCCGTCGCATTCCGCAGCGTTACGCCATTTGCTTAACCAATTACGCCACTTGCGTACGTTACGCAAATGGCGTAACGCTGCGGAACGCAACGGGCAGGCTGTCGATCACCCGGATGTCCCGCCCAGCGTTCCGGCAGCATAACACCGCTGGCTGTAAGTCTTTGCGGGGGTGAGGATTGGTATGGGGCTCATAAGGGTGTCCAGACAGCGCCATGGCCACCCAGTGGTCCTTTAACATATCTGGTGGGTTGGGGGGGCTTCTGGAGGGTTGGGGAGGTCCACAGCCCCCTCCGCAGGTCTCCCTGAAGGGAAAAAGAGCCCCATTTTGAGCATGTGAAATCCGGAAGCCATCAGGACACCCTTAAGGGGGAATGGCCCAGTTTTGCTTCCTAGTGGTGAGTCATGATCCACAGGTTTGGAAGTACTGGCACAGAAGCTTGTCATAGATGACAAGCTGCACCTGCTGAAATTCCCACCTCTCAACAATTGTTAAAGGTGCAGGAGCCCTAAAGTTGAAAGATTGCCCCCCCCCAAAGATTGGCAACCAATCCTTCCCAAGGGAAGGAGCCTCATGCTCTGGGGATGGGAATTCTTGATCCTGGGGCTTAGAAGCACTGGATCAGCAGCAGAAGAACCTCTCCTAATAACTTCTGCACATTGGAAGGCTGAAATGGGAAAAAGCAGACTATATCAATTTCATAATGTATTAAAGCTCAAAAAATATGCTTACATTTACAGTGCAATCCTAGATTGCATGTAGCATTGATGCAACATTGTTGCATCGACACTATGTGTTTAGTGCCGACGCGGGGGGGCAGAGTGGCACCCCCATGTCGGCGCTAAAGCTCTGAAGCCAACACTACTTGGAGCGTTGGCTTCAGAACGCTGACGGAGAGCCTGGTCCGCCATCTTGGTCTGATAAGTTAGAACAATGTTATTCAAACTGTGGGTCGGAACCCACTTGGTGGGTTGTGACCTGATGTCAGGTAGGTCACAGAAAGCTGGGAGCAGCCATCTTGGAAGCTGCAGCCCTTACTCTTGTTATATTCCTTTTGTGAGTTTCAACAGTTTGAATTTTCCAGGTGTTTTTTTTTTTTAATGTTTTTAGTTCAGTGCTTTTGCATCATATTTTGTCCTAATCTTGCTCTCTGTCAGGGATGTTTCATAGTTGTACAATTGTTACAGTCCAAAAATGCCAATTTGCATTTCAGGAGTGTCATTTTATTATGTTACAATGATAGCACTTCCTGCTTGATGATGTCACTTCCTGCCACAACATCACTTCCAGGTTAATGACATCACTTCTGGTGGGTCTCAACATGAGTGCCATTCTACAAAGTGGGTCCCGGTCTAAAACGTTTGAATACCACTGGGTTAGAATCTTCTTCTCATTGTGATACGTGTTTTGGTTTTAGTATTTCCCCCCTCGTGTAGCTGCATATGTTGGGTCATTAAATGTATGAGGTGGTCAGATATCTATATTTTACCTTTCTGTCAAATATTTACATGTCATACTGAGGACCTCACCAAAGACTTGTTGTGACTGCTTGCCAAGAAGTATCAAGGCTCAACATAATTGTTAGTGTTTAAAGGTTTTCCTGTTTATTTCTGCAAATAGACAGCATAAACACTGTCAGTTCTGTGTAAACTGTGCCGTATGTATTATTTTCAAAGACGAGAGTCCAGTAAAGCCCAAGCATTGTTGAAAACTCTATTTTCAGCCAAGCCTTTGTGGTTAGCAATACCATGTGTGAAAAATCAAGCAACTGCCTGCCTGGCCATACAGCAGCTAATTAGGAACCAACCTTCGAAAGCTCCGCCTAGCAGAGGCCTAGCAGGAGAAGAAATTAAACAAACCAAATACAAACCAGGGCAACTTTTTTTTTTTACTTCAGAGTAAATTAAGCCATGCAAAGAAGGAATGAAATCTATCTCTCTATATATCATAGAAATACCAAACATGTACAGTATCATAAAATGTAAGCGACCATTTTGGGGACAGGGTTTTGAGTGATGTTCAAAAAAATTTTCATTAAAACATCCATTTGTTTTGTCATTTGAGAACTATTTAGTCACATTACTTTCCCTGTGGAATTTTGTTCCAGATGCCAATTGACACAGTCAGAAAATTCATTCCAGCTCAAGATAAATCCTTAATTCCTCTGCCAGGAATTTCTCTTGCTAGAGACAATTATTGGTCTAGAGGGGGCTCTTCCTTCCTTCTAGAAATGTAGTTCCTTCTAAGAATCCTATGTAAAATTAAATACTTCATTAAACTGACAATCTGCTAGCCCTATTCTTGTGTTTTTGTTGCTGTGAAAGCGAACCTAACGGGCACTGTAAATGTTTGAGACACAAAGGTGGATGAATCATTCAGATGGATAGTTTGGTAGGGCTGTGATTGTGCGCCATTAAAATCAATGAGAATTTGGCTGCTGTCTTCAATAGAAGCAGAATTGCTTACAGAGAAGATTCCAATGTATCTCGACAGGGCTCCTATTTCCTAAACCGCAGAATTCTGAATATGAAGCTATTTTTTTTTCCTCACCCCGCAAATTCTAATTGTTGTTGTCTACCTCCGTTTGTTGTGGGACTGCAAAATACTGGTTTCTTTTCTGAAGGACGTATTTCAGTATTGACCTTGGTGACTGGGGTGTCCTGTAGATTTTCACTGGAGAATGAAGTAATTGCATAATTGGCTGTTATCTGGCCCCTTCCTGGGGGTGCAATCCTGACCAACTTTCCAGCACTGACTTAGCTGTGCCAATGGGGCCTGTGCTGCATCCTGCAGTGGGGGAGGGGCAGTCACAGAGGCCTCCTCAAGGTTAGGGAATGTTTGTTCCTTCACCTTGGACCTGCACTGCCCTTACCCCAGTGCTGGAAAGTTGGCTAGGATTGTACCCTGTGTCATTCTTCTGACTAAACAGGTGATCTTTTTTTTTTACTTATTTATTTTTAACGTAAGTTTTATTTTATGCTATTTTTAACATCCAAAGAGCCCAGTATGGTGTACATAATTCCTTCCCTCTTGTCTTCACAACAACCATATAGGTAGTGGTGCAATTCAAATGATGCCATAGCTGGAGCCAAAAAAAAAACCCGAAGCCAGCTGAGGTAAGCGAGTGGGCGGGGCCCGGCCATTTAACAACTGGTTCTATAGAACCTGAGCGAACCAGGGCCTGGCCCTTCTTGTTATCTGAATGTGAACAAAGTGAAGCTAGTGGGCGGGGTTAGCGGTGACGTAAATATACCCAAAACAATGCTGATTCCAAGCATTTCAAATGGGTTTTCTCATGATGTTTAGGACTTATTTGTTTACTCCTGAAGTAAAAACTTACCAAAATAACATGTGTGATCGTGGAGAAACATCATTGGTAACCTAATTATGATTCAATATGCAATTCCAAGGTTTAATTCCGCGTAATTATATTACTGAACATACCGGACGAAATGCCGCTTGCTGTCTATTTAAACTCGGATTGCACTGCTTTGACAGACTTATTTTTTGAAATCTACACAAGCAGGAATAAAGTGTGAACGGGAAGGAAAGAAAAAAAGGGGAGGGTGGGCAAAAATTAGATAAATATGTAGGAAAATTACATTAAAATCTCTCAATGTATAACACAAGTAGTTGTCAATATGAGAGTAATTTTTTTTTACTTCTAGGCTATTAAGAGTACTTTTTTAAACTTCTACACTCACCCCCCCCCATAAAACAAATTCTGTTAATGTTCAGAATTTCAAAAATATTACATATTTTTATTTTTATTTTTATTTTTATTCTTCATACCTACTTCAGTTTGTGACGGGCTGCTTACTTTATGAAGTAATATTTTTCTGTAGCAACGAATCACAATGATTTTAAGTACCTGTGCAAAGTAATCCCATTTTTCATACAGCAATTCGCGCACCCATATGCAGAACACGCAGGCATGATTAAAGACGTTGAGATTAACTTTTACACACGGGCAGGGAGATTTTTATTCGTGACGCGGCGGCGGCAATCCTCCTTCGCGGCAATGATCTGAGCTTATACCCATGGCTTCAAGTCTGTGACGTCATGGCTCCTCCAGTGAAATATAATACCTCCATGGAGCGAACCCCCTGAAACCAACCCCTGGCCCTGCGTTAAGAATTAATAGGCACGAATTGAAGCCAGGGGGCGGGCTTAGCGGCCATGTTTTTACACTCAAAACAATGCTGATTCCAAGCATTTCAGATTGCTTTGCTCGTACTGTTTAGGATTTAATAGTTTACTCCTGAAGTAAAAACTCACAAAAATAATAACGTGTGATCGTGTAGAAACATTACTGGTAACCTTATTATGATTTAATATGCAATTCCAAGGTTTAATTCCTCATAATTATATTACTGAACATACCGGACGAAATGCTACTTGCTGTCTATTTAAACTCAGATTGCACTGTTTTGACAGACTTATTTTTTGAAATCTACACAAGCAAAAATAAAACGGCCATGCCCCATTAAAAAAATGTCTGTTAATGTTTAGAATTTCATAAGTATTACAGTAGGAAAATAACATTAAAATCTCTTCATGACACAAGTAGTTGTCAATATGAGAGTAATTTTTTTTTACTTCTAGACTATTAAGAGTATTTTTTTAACTTCTACACTCACCCCCCTCCCAAAGAAAAAAAACAAATTCTGTTAATGTTCAGTACTCACTGAACGGTAGTTTTATTGAACCGATGTAATGAGAATACATGAATCTTTCCGTGGAAATTAAATCCCATTTTTCGTTCAGCGATTCGCACCCCCGTATGCAGAACACGCAGGCATGCTTAAAGAGGTTGAAATTAACTTTTACACGCGTGCAGGGAGATTTTTATTCGAGAATTTGCGGCAATCCTCCTCCTTCGCGGCGATGATCTCAGTCAGCCATATTGTTCCGTCCATGGCTTCAAGAATGTGACGTCATGGCTTCTCCAGCGTATACTAACTTCATGCCTGAAACCCACTACTGCCTATAGGTAGTTTAAACTGAGAGACAGTGATTGGCCCAAGCCAGGAAGCTTCGTGGCTGAGCAGGAATTTCAACCTGGATCTTCCAGGTCTCAATCAAACACCAAAACCACTGGCTCTCATCCAGATATTATATCATTTCCAAGACGCTAACTCTTCCTTTAATTCTTCTAGCCCAATCTTAAGCCCTGGGGCTGCTGTGAGGAGCGGCTGTGCCAAAAAGGTGCCTAGGGATAGGGGAATGTTTGTTCCCTTACCCTGTGTAAAGCCTTGATAGCCCCAATGGCTTTTCTTGGATCACACTATTTAGCGGGCACAGAACTGACAAGGCCTGTATAGGTCTCCATGGCTCGGAAGGGGATATTGAATTTGGTAGCAGACTCTGCTCCATCCCTGCCCCCGTTCCAGGTTCAAATCTCTCCTCAGGCCACCCTCCTCCGCTCATTTCCACTCCTTCCTGACTTTCCACCCTGAAAAGACTGGTTTGCTCGAGGTGTCTTATGGCTCTTTCATGATGCTGGTTGCTGGGGCAATGCCATGGCTACCAGCTCTGCTTCAGTTTAGGACTGGGCCTCTAGTCTGTTAGGGAAACTAGTATGACTGTCCATGAGGGAAATGATGTGCAGTTTTAGGAAGGCCTAACAGAGTTTTTCCTTGACTGTCGTGGTGCAAGTTAAAATGACAGATTTTACCAGCTATTTCATTGCATTACATATTGGCCTTGACCTGAAAGCACTGGACAGCTGTTCCCCACTGCATATGTTGTTGTGTTACATTCAGCTGGCACACAGTTACTCTCTACAGTAGTTACCCTCCTACACACCTGTGAAAATTGCACTTTACTGAAGTTGGAAAAAAGATTAGATGAGGATAGGGGAAAATGTTGTATAGAACAATCATTTTGCAAAGCCATGAATGGTAGTTTGCTGTCTCACAAAACCATTATTTATCAGGTGCTCAAAACTAGACCATTACAGACAACTGTTTGATTTATACTGTTCAAGAGCTTAACTCACAAATGCAGCACCAATACATACCCAGGTATGCTTGGCTGACTTTTCAGTGATTTTTTCACTAAGGTTTCACAGGTTGAGTACCGCTTATCCAGAATTCTGAAATACAGGATTTTTTTGAGCATCAATATGACTTTTTTGTTTTACTTTTTTGCTTCATGAAATTAAATCACAGAGTTTCATGCACAAACATGGTTTCATGCACAAAATTATTTTTTAAAAATGGTGTTAAATTACCTTTGGGCTATATGTATAAGGGCTATATGAACGATAAATTATGTGTTTAGACTTGGGCCCCACACTCAAGAACTCTCATTATGTATTTGCAGGTATTCCAAAATATGGAAATATCCAAAATACTTCTGGCCCCAAGCACTTCATATAAGCGACTTATATTAGAACACACAATCTTTTTTGATTCACTATTATGTCTATTGAATCTATATATATAAAGAAGAGCCTGGGTGTGTGTGTGTGTGTGTGTGTGTGTGTGTGTGTGTGTGTGTGTGTG
>JAJKFI010017017.1:0-17455 GCA_029204185.1 Lerista edwardsae | reverse complement strand
TGGGAGCGACAGGGGCGAGGGAGAGATGGGGGAGCGTCAAGGCAAGGGAAAGATGGCAGGAGCAACAGGGTGAGGGAGAGATGGGGGAGCGTCAAGGCAAGGAAGAGATGGCGGGAGTGACAGAAGGCGAGTGAGAGATGGCAGGAGCAACAGAAGAAGTGAGAGGTAGCGGGAGCAACGGAGGGCGAGCGAGATATGACGGGAGTGACAGAGGGCCAGCAAGAGATGGTGGGAGATACAGATAAGAGGACAAGCGAGAGATGGCATGAGTGATGGAGAGTGAGTGAGAGATGGCCGGAGCGACGGAGGACGAGTGAGAGATTTGAAGGTGCCATTTTACTGCTGTGTGAGCGTGGCTACCCCAAGGGTTATGGCTACATCAGTGTGGCTATGTCAGGGGGCTTGGCTGCATCAGGGGGCGTGGCTACGCGTACCCCCAATGTTGAACTCAAGTCGGCTCCCCTGTGGCTATCAATCTGCTCGAATGTTCAATCATACACAAGGCATATTAAGTGCTTTGAAAATGTGTTCCTTAAATACCCTCTAGGGACTGTTGATGTCACTTTACTTAATTGACATTGGCATGGCATATACAGTCAGTTTAGACGAAGGGGAAAAAATATTTCTTTACTATGGCCTAATTACATTATCAGATATTATGTAGAAGCCATAAACTGCAAGATAGAAATTTAACCTTCAGTAGTCACTTTAAAAAAAGATTTATTTATAATTATATCTATATATATAAAGAAGAAGGTGTGTGTGTGTGTGTGTACATAAGTATATTCCGCATAGGCTCTGCAATGCCTGGATCGATTGGCACGCGCATGCCTTGCGTCCTGGTGACAAACTCTGTGGGGGTCACACACCCCTCGCGTCCCAGGGGGTGGGGGCACGCGGGACCCCCCCCCTGGGGAAAACAGTCGAAAATGGCCAAAATTGGCATCAAATCTGTAGTTTCCAGGGTCGCTGGGATGAGCAGCGACACTCCCAATGCCGTTGGAGTCTGGGTTTGGCCCTCCTCGGCGTGGGGGGGCAAGAAGGTGTGCAAAACAAAACATCCACCATGCCCTGCTGGAATGCCTGGAGTGACACATACCGGACTTGGCACGCACATGCCTTGCGGCCTGGCGACAAACACTGCGGGGGTCAGGCCCCCCAGCGCCCCTGGGGGTGGGGGTGCACAGGGGGCCCTGCATGAAAACGGCCAAAATCAGCGTCGAATCCGTAGTTTCCGGGGTTGCTGGGATGATCAGCGATGCTCCCGATGCTGTTTGAGTCCAGGTTTGGCCCCCCTCAGTGTGGGGGGGGATGAGAAGGGGTGCGAAACAAAATGTCCATACTGACCCGCTGGAACGCCTGGAGCGATTGCCACCAAACTCGGCACGCGTATGTGTTACGGCCTGGCGACAAACACTGCAGGGGCATGACTCCCCTGGCAACCCCAGGGGTGGGGGTGTGCAGGGGGCCCCACGTGAAAATGGTCAAGAACAGCCGAGATCAGCATCAAATCCATAGTTTTCGGAGTTGCCGAGATGAGCGGCGATGCTCCCGACACCGTTGGAGTCCGGGTTCGGGCCCCCTCGGCATGGGGGGTAAGAAGGGGTGCAAAACAAAATGTCTGAAATGACTGACATTACTGTCAAATCCACAGTTTTCGTGGTCGCTAAGCTGATTGGTGACAGTCCCAATGACATTTGTTACCCAAGCAACGCCGGGTACCAAAAAGCTAGTATGCATCAAACTTTAATGAAAATGGATCAAAAAAGCATCAAACTTTAATGAAAATGGATGTGTGTGAGTGTGTGTGTGTGTGTGTTCCAGCATAACTCTGGAATGCCTGGAGCGATTTACACCAAACTCGGTACACATATGCCTTACACTCTGGAAAGAAATACTGCGTGGGTAAGATACCCCTAGCACCCCTAGGGGTGGGGTGGGAAGGGGGTGACCTGTAAAAATAATAAAAAATGGCTGATATTAGTGTTGAATCCATAGTTTTTGGGGTCACTGAGATGAATAGTGACATTCCCGATGCCATTCCCATCAGCATGGGGGGTGAGAAGGGGTGAAAAATGAAATGTCCAAAATGACCGACATTAGTGTCAAATCCATAGTTTTGGGGGTCGCTAAGCTGATTGGTGACAGTCCCGATGACATTTACACCCAAGTGTAGTCCCAATGACATTTACACCCAATAGAATGACTAGAACTCTGTAGAACCTTCTGGAAATTTTTAGAAATCATTATGCCCCGGTCTTGGACTCCAATTAAATACTTGCCATGTTACCAGGCGTAGTCACTGAATACAAGTCTATCGATACCGTAGTAGATGCCTATGAGGTCGTCAATTTTCCATCAGACTTCCTAAACTCACTTGATCTGGCTGCATTGCCACCACATCGTCTTTTACTTACAGTGGGATCTCCAATTATTTTACTACAGAACCTCGAGCCACCAAAACTTTGCAATGGCACAAGGCTGTGTATCAAGAGGATGCTGGGTACTGTAATTGAAGCGACTATCTTAACAAGAAAGGGAGAGGGTAAACAGTTTTTATCCCACAGATACCACTCATTCCGACGGATCTCCCTTTTAACTTTACGAGATTTCAATTTCCAGTGAGACTTGCATTCTCGATCACGATCAACAAGTCACAAGGGCAGTCTATTAAGATAAGTCAGCCCCCTTCAATCAACCTGCCCCCTCATAATTACCTGTGTAGATTCCCACCAATTAACGTACCCCCTCTTCTCCCCTCTGAACCTGAAAAAAACACTTATTTTATCCATGGGTGTTAATGAGGTATCAAAGACACAGTGAACAAGCCAGGCTAGTTTACTCTCCTACCAGCATTAATGCAAGAGAGCACATAGTGTGGGAGTGTATACTCGTGGGAGTTGGGAGTGCACAGAGGATGTAGGAGGAAGACACTCAGAGGCAGGTCAGCAATGGTGCTCTAATTGTGCTCTAATGGTGGGCAGAAGATTTAGCCGAGAGGGTTAATGCCTCCGTTTGCCCGAAGATAACACCTGAAGATCTCAAGGTCATGAGCTCGGGACTGCCGGAAGTCTCTGCGAGCAGCAGACCTTGCAAACTGCGGCTGATTAAAAGCTGAGTTCCAGCTGCCTCGTGGGAGGAGGAGTGTGCTGAATTCAGCTGCTTCTCTGGTGGCAGCAGGGAAGCCTCATCAGCCAGCAGAAGACAGACGGGTGGCTAAGGAAGAGGGCTAAATCCAGAAAGAAAGATCTGTATGAGGTTGTTCTTGAAAGACAGAACATTTCTTTAAATTGTAAAAACCTTCGGGTTTATGAAAAGTCTGCCTATGTAAACCGCCTTGAGTTGTAATCACTAGAGAAATCTAGTGACCTTAAGAAAGGCGGTATATAAATACATGTATTATTATTATTATTATTATTATTAATTTTAAGAAATTAGGAAACAATCATTCCTAATAGAGAAATAGCTCCTCCCCCATTAATGCCCAGAATAAAATTTTAGGGTCACAATTAACCATACAACATAATGTTAAACTATCAATATGATGACAGATTTGGTCCTAGAAGAATGGCATTGCGTTAAATATTCTCAAAATACATGACAATAAGAACGACTTGGTTCATACATTCCAATTTGGCTCAATGCAATCTATGCATCAGCATGCACAATAGCACAGTTCACAGGTAATGCCAAAGCCAGGTTTGGAGTCATGCGCCTCAGGCTTGTTTTCTCCTTGCCTCTTGGTCTTTGATTCTGTTATAATGGAAATGACTGCTTTGTTGTTTCATCTGAATCCAGGAGCTAATTAGTTCACACATTATGTTCTCCCTGTGAATGGCTTGTCCAAGGATAGTCAGGACATTTTACTTGGAACCAATTTAACCCTTTGTTCAAAGGTTTGAAATCCATGGGATACTGTGATGACTTCCATTCTTTGGAAATGAAATGGAGACAAAAATGACACAGTAGCTACTGTCCTGTGTTCTGGACACAGTAGCTATTGTCCTTGGTCCAGAGAGAACTGTTCATGGATTTTTGCACTTCAGTGAAAGGTGGCTTAGTGTGTACAAGCCTCTACTAAAATGGAGAATCTTTGCAGAGAACCGAGAGCACACATTGGTGCATCTGTGCTCACAAAGAATTATTAGACAAGGATTGTGATAATTCAATGGACTGCCATATATCATTTCACTGGCCAGTTACTGTGTTTGAAATCTGTGCCATGGCCAAGCTTCTGTTCAAGATGTAAATATCGGACACCTAGACAAGCAAGAAGCACCCACCTTCTCAGCTGCAGCCCTTTCTGAATGACAAAAGGCTAGGCAACAAGGAAAACACAAGTCTGTTTCAAAGATCTAGTTCAGTGATGGTGAACCTATAGCATCCAAGTCAAAGGTGATGCACCATGACATTTTGGGTGAAATGGCAGTATTCACCAACACTCGACAGCAACTGTTTTACTTGTATGTCATTTTTGTAATATCTGACATTCTCCAGTGGCCTGTTCCATGGCAGGGTCAGTCCACCCACCCGCGGAAACTGAAGCATCATTATAATAATATAAACGAACAGCCCTTAATGATGGAGCAAACATTAGTCAAGGTAAACAGTAGAGAGCGTTGAAAGCACTTCTCACCTAGATTGGGCTGGAGTCCAGTTCCTCCTTTCTGTAGTAATCTCTTACAGGTTCCCGGAGAGTATCCGGATCAAAGGAGCCTTGATCTATAAGCTTCGGGCTGGAAATAGGGAAGGGGCCTTCGAGGCTTTTCTAATCTAGGATGCACAGGTGCCCCTCCCCTCAGGAAGACTTTCAACCTGACCTGCTTGCCTGAGAGGGAGGAGCTTCCTATATGACAAGGACTAACCTGCCATGAAGCCACTGAGAAGGGGGATTCACAGGTAAGCTATTTTTGTATACACAGCACCACACATGATTGGGCTGTATTTACTAAAATAATACGTAAATAATTGTTTCTCTTTTGTTTGGTGGGTGGGGTGACCCAACGGGAATGTCAAGTTAGGAATGTTCTGAATTTTTGACACCCAAGCCCAAAAGGTTCACCATAACTGATCTAGCTCCATTAAAAATATCACTAACTGAAGTATCTTTTTGAAAGGAAGGGGGAATGTTTTAAGGTGAATTGTTTTCCTTCAAAAACTGGTGTGCTCCAGCTTTCCTTTAACCACCTCCTCAGATTTATAAATGGAATTTATAGCACGCAGTGTCCTCTTATAGATTAAATTAATGTTATTGTAAAGAGGTTTAATACTCAAGGATATTTATGAGTCATGTTGAGAAAGAAGCTGTACTCAGTTATGATGATTAATATAATTTCCCCAAGTTCTCACGGATGAAATTGCTACCATGTGCATATTTTCAGCACAAAACAGATAACCATAATTTTCAAAAAAGGCAGCCATGATTGTGTTACTGATGCACCATTTAGAATTAGCAAATTACTTCTGGAATGGATAAAATATTTTACAAGGCGTCATTTTCTGTTCATCCTGCAGCCAAGATGTTCTCATGCAGGCAATTTCTATTTCAATTTTTTGTTGGAATCATATGTTTATTTCTATTAGTTGTCACAATCAAACACCCATTAAGTAATCCCTCAAATCTGGACATAATAAAAGCAGGGTCCTATATGTGAAAGCTAGTAAAAATCAAAATATCTAACCATGGCAGAAGTTCCATAGTTTTTGAAAGTCAGAGAAGGTTAAATTAAATATCTGCTTTCTACCTATTGAAGTTCAACCATCACTGATAATAACATACAAACATACAGGCAGTATCCAACCTATTTGAGGCATCATCATTTATTTAATTAGACTCAAACGATGTGACAATTAGTTTAACAAACACAGCTCAAAGCTGTAATTTGTCTTTTCAGATTTCAGCTCATCCACTTGCATTGTCAGAGCTTAAATCTGAAGGCTACATAAAAGATGGAGAGAAATAATCAGAATTTGATCCTGAGCTCAAGTGAAATAATGGCGAAAGCAGGACTTTCAGAGTATGCATTTGATTAGCCAATGTGCCTCTTGAAATTCATGTTCAGAGGTGGTGCAATTTTGAAGGCCTCCATGCTATTTGATTGGGCCTATTTCTGTGTATAGCTTGGGAAGGCTACCTGGCTCTGAAATGCTCAGTTTTTGATTGATACCTATGTCTGATGCATAGATGGGTGGCACAAGGAAGAGAGTCATTTACCCCTTCTCAACATGTACTGTATGTCAAAGCACATGCATTCTTCAAATGCATTTACAGTAGTCCCAATTATCTAACCTTATCCAATGTGCTATTTACAATGTTGTGCTGTTCATAAATCACAGTATTACCACCGTCGGTCATATACACAGACTGCAGAAGCTGTTCTTTTAGCCCTCTAGTGGTTAAAACAGTCCTAAAGAGGCAGGGAATGTAGGGTGGGGGATGTCAATAGTGAAGACACCCTCCTATCCTACCATTTTCTGTAAAACAGAGTTTTGAATTTCCTTTGGGAGACAATGGGGACAATTGGGACCAGTGACTTGAAAATGCATCTGGGTGGAATGATGGGGAAGAACATTGTTTTCTGAGTAGTTGGCAAAAGGTAGAGGAGCATATGGCTAGCATATGGATGTAGTAGGCTATCTTGTATTGGGTTGCATCATTGGGGTGTCAAGCTCTGTACTGTGTGCTCCGACTGCAATATACTGAAACAATTCCTTCCATTTAAATTATGATTTGTTTAATTCCCCCTCATTTTTTGACATTATCCAAGATTTTTTGGTAAGCCAACCACCTATGGGTGCCTATAGATTGGATTGAGAGTCTGCAGTGTATTTTTTAATCTGTTTATTAATATTAAAAATATATATCACCCTTTTCAATTCAAATCATTCTTGGGGTGGCTATAACAATATTTAAAAGCAACAATAAATATAGAAAAATAAATGTCTATGCTTAATGTCCTTCGTTATTCCGAAATTATTTTTAAAAACGACAGCAATAAATGTTCAAAATACACTGCAATTTAGCAATGTATCCAATAGGCCTTTCAGGAGGTACAGCATGCAGTGAAAGCAGTGAAAAGACAAAGCAGCAAAAACCAGGAAAGCAGTAAAGGTCCAGGTTCTTGCACGCATGCTAGAGATGAGACAAAAAATGCTAGAAAATGTGCCCGTTTACTTGAGTAGAAGATCATCTTTGAATTCTTTAGAAATCCTTGAGAAGAAAACAGATTTCAAGAAGATGGGGTTCCAGAGGTCAAGTTCTTTTTATGTTCTTATGTCATCATGTTTGAAAGACTCAGATACCATTGCATCCAGCAAGATAAGAGTGGGGAAGTAGCAGTGTGTGCTTGAAGTGTGCAAAGGGAACAGCAAGCACCTGTAGTTCAACTGGCATTGCATCAAGAAGGTCCGAGACTCAATCCCTAAGCACTGCATGTAGCAGCATAGCTAGAGGGAGTGGCATGGTAAGTATGGCAGGAATTGCAACATGCTGTATAACAGTGGTGTCATCTAAATGATTTAAGAACAGGTACTCACTTTCGATTGGCATGTGTCGGGACCCGCCCACCGGAAGTGACGTCATAAGCCAGAAGTGATGTCGTGGCAGGAAGTGACATGAAAAAAGCCCTTTTTGAGGCCTCAGACGATTTTAAACTGACCCAACAGTATTCCACAGCACCCCAGAACATGTTAAGGAGGCCTGGCATCAGTTAAAACCCCAGAGCAACTCATTTTTCAGTGGCAAGGAAAGGAAAGGCTCCGCTCGCTGCCTGCCTGCCTGCCTGGCTCTGAGAACATGCAGGCAACTCAAATATGCAGGAAATTCAAACGTTGCAGAGGGCGGAGTCGACGAGTGGGCGGGCGAATGGGCGGGGCCAGCTGTAATCCTAGAAACCGGTACTCGCGTACCCCTGCGTACCCCCTGCATGACATCACTGCTGTATAAGTGGGCCCTCCTGCTCACCATTGGACCCACTCGGGCAGCAGTTGTTGCTGTTGCTACCCTGAATGGCTCTGTCAGGAAGGGGGAGGAGCCACTTACATGGCACATTATGGCACCTAAGAGCTTTGTCTGCCTAGTTTGTGTAACTAGAAAAATACAAATTTGTTAGAAAAGCATCACACACACACACACACACACAGGGTGCAATCTTAATCCTAACCTGGAGTTAGGCCAGCACAGTGTAGCCAGAAAGGTTTGGCTGCCACAAGGGACACCTTAAAGTATGTTTGGACCACACTCTGATTCAGAGAGGCCAGCACAGAAATGTGAGCCATCCTCCCTGACTCCAACATGCACTTTATGGTGCTGGCCTAACTACAGGTTAGGATTGCCCACACGTGCGCGCGCGCGCGCACACACACACACACACACACACACACACACACACACACACACACAGAGAGAGAGAGAGAGAGAGAGAGAGAGAGAGAGAGAGAGAGAGAGAGAGGTGCTGCATTTAAATATATAAAAAATACCATCACCACTGGAAACCAGAACTCACCCAGCATTCCTTTCTGCGGAAGCCATAATGAAAATGTGCATACTGTGATAACTCCTATCTCTCTAAGCCCCTTGCCAGGCAGGAGGCTCAGATTGTTTGTGGTGGCTGCAGCAGCTATTCACCAACTCCTGTGCTGTAGTAGCAAGCTAACTTTAGTATGCCTCTTCCTCTGCCTGGTAAAATCCAGTTATGCTACATAATGCTCACTTCCACTGGGATCCTCTTCTGGGACTAGAATTATGAATCTCTTCCTAAAGTAGCTCTATCCATGGGACTCCAAAATACACAAACATTAATTAACAGTACATTAGGCTGCAATCCTATACATGTTTTCCTGAGAGTAAGTCCCAATGAACACAATGAAGCTTATTTCTGAATAGACATGCATAGTGTCTGGATGGCAAACACCACAAGTTACAGACAGAGGTTTAATAAATAATCACTTTTTTATCAATTAACCATTTTTTATCAATTAACTCCATGTTCCCCCCCCCAAAAAAGATAAAGTGAACAAAACAAATCCCATAATATTTCTGTGTCACGACAGACTCATTGCAGTCCAAGTTTTTCAAGCCTCCTTCTCCTTAATTGTAGCTCTTGTCAACTACCATTACATGTGAACAACACAAAGACTTAAAGACATACCCTCTGGTTAAAACAACAAGCAAAAGAAGAAGGAGAAGATGATGTTCACAGTTTTCCAATGTGGACAGAATTAATCACACTTAATAATTATGCAAAGTGATAACACTTATTATAAGATCACATAAACACGGTTAAATGAACAGTGGCAGTAACCTTTAGGAAGCAAAACAAATTTACCCACCCAAAATAATGCACATCTACACTTTTCACTGGTAATGCATGCTGGGTGTGACAGCTTTCAGACCCCTTAATCAAAATAATATTTCACTGCTAATTTTTAACGTGTTTATTTTCTCCATGCTTCATTACACTATCAGCTTACAAGTATACCCATTGTGAGAATGCAGCCTATTCCTTTCCGAGTGTCAGTATTTTTGTCAGTAAAAATCCAAAAGTGAACAGAAGCATCTTTAAGATTCCAGATCATGTTTCACTACAACTTCAAGGGAGATTTTCACTTCTCTGAGATGCTTCTTATCCCCATTCTGATCTCATAACAACATTTCTAATGCTGGAATCAGTACACATCTATTTACACTGCACTCTTGTGCACACTTGCCTAAGAGTATTAACCTCCACCCCTTGAACAAAATTGGACTCACTCGTAAGTGAATGTAAATAGGATTTGGGGCTGGTCCATCCATGGTCCTGACTGAAAGACTCACATCAAGAGGGGACATAATTGAGCTGATGAAGGATGCTCTTTGCCCCATGTCTTCCCACCAAGCCTGCCACACACCCTTCTCCAGCCTGCCATTCACCAAGCCACTTCAGTTGGTGGTCTGATCCCACATGTTGTTTTTTTTTAAAAGCTTACACCACCACCTCATTACATGCATTACCCCACTCCTATGCATTACCAGTGAAATGCATTCCCCCCCCTCAAAAAAAAAAAAAAAAAAAAAAACCAGCCTACCCTGCCAACATACCTGCTCTGGCACAGTGTATGGTCTGCACCAGCACAGCTGTGATGTTGCTGCCACTTTCCGATGGTGGTTCAGTAATGCACTCCATGTGCCATTTCAGGGCTTTGATGCTGCCCCACTGTTGTAAATTAGGAGGGGAAGGATTATGCCAGTGGTGTCATCCTACCGGTATGCTGGGCGGGACGTCCGGGTGATCGGCAGCCCGCCCGTCCCGTACCACTGCATTACGCCGTTTGCGCAACCAGTTAAGCTGCTTGCGTACGTTACGCAAACAGCGTAACGCTGCGGTACGCGGCAGGCGGGCTGCCGATCACCCGGACATCCTGCCCAGCGTACCTGTAGGATGACACCACTGGATTAGGCCATCAAGCAGTTTTTTCAAAGCAGCAATAAAGTGGTCCCTAAATGTACTTCAAGGGCTTTCTGAAAATGAGAAAAGGATAATTTCTCTAAGTAAGGTGCTATACGTAAGAAGGCCCTGCTCTGTTCAGTAACTAGAATGTGGGAAATTGCGATCAAGCATGCAAGAACAAGATAGCAGAGAGCAGATAGGCCCAATCCTATCCAACTTCCCAGGACTTGTGCAACCTTGCCAATGAGGCATCCACTGCATCCTGCAGTATGAGGGCAGTCATAGAGGCCTTCTCCAGGTAAGGGAACATTTGTTCCCTTTCCTCAGGGCTGCATTGCAGCCGCACTGGAAAGATGGATAGGATTGGGACCTAAATCTCTCAAGGCCATGCTGTATGGATCTTTAACAATTGTGTAAAAAAGCAGTTCCCAAAGTCCTTCTCGGACATTGGGACCGCTGTAAGCAGCGGTGTTATGCTGCCGGAATGCTGGGCAGGACATCCGGGTGATCGACAGCCTGCCCGTCGCATTCCGCAGCGTTACGCCATTTGCTTAACCAATTACGCCACTTGCGTACGTTACGCAAATGGCGTAACGCTGCGGAACGCAACGGGCAGGCTGTCGATCACCCGGATGTCCCGCCCAGCGTTCCGGCAGCATAACACCGCTGGCTGTAAGTCTTTGCGGGGGTGAGGATTGGTATGGGGCTCATAAGGGTGTCCAGACAGCGCCATGGCCACCCAGTGGTCCTTTAACATATCTGGTGGGTTGGGGGGGCTTCTGGAGGGTTGGGGAGGTCCACAGCCCCCTCCGCAGGTCTCCCTGAAGGGAAAAAGAGCCCCATTTTGAGCATGTGAAATCCGGAAGCCATCAGGACACCCTTAAGGGGGAATGGCCCAGTTTTGCTTCCTAGTGGTGAGTCATGATCCACAGGTTTGGAAGTACTGGCACAGAAGCTTGTCATAGATGACAAGCTGCACCTGCTGAAATTCCCACCTCTCAACAATTGTTAAAGGTGCAGGAGCCCTAAAGTTGAAAGATTGCCCCCCCCCCAAAGATTGGCAACCAATCCTTCCCAAGGGAAGGAGCCTCATGCTCTGGGGATGGGAATTCTTGATCCTGGGGCTTAGAAGCACTGGATCAGCAGCAGAAGAACCTCTCCTAATAACTTCTGCACATTGGAAGGCTGAAATGGGAAAAAGCAGACTATATCAATTTCATAATGTATTAAAGCTCAAAAAATATGCTTACATTTACAGTGCAATCCTAGATTGCATGTAGCATTGATGCAACATTGTTGCATCGACACTATGTGTTTAGTGCCGACGCGGGGGGGCAGAGTGGCACCCCCATGTCGGCGCTAAAGCTCTGAAGCCAACACTACTTGGAGCGTTGGCTTCAGAACGCTGACGGAGAGCCTGGTCCGCCATCTTGGTCTGATAAGTTAGAACAATGTTATTCAAACTGTGGGTCGGAACCCACTTGGTGGGTTGTGACCTGATGTCAGGTAGGTCACAGAAAGCTGGGAGCAGCCATCTTGGAAGCTGCAGCCCTTACTCTTGTTATATTCCTTTTGTGAGTTTCAACAGTTTGAATTTTCCAGGTGTTTTTTTTTTTTAATGTTTTTAGTTCAGTGCTTTTGCATCATATTTTGTCCTAATCTTGCTCTCTGTCAGGGATGTTTCATAGTTGTACAATTGTTACAGTCCAAAAATGCCAATTTGCATTTCAGGAGTGTCATTTTATTATGTTACAATGATAGCACTTCCTGCTTGATGATGTCACTTCCTGCCACAACATCACTTCCAGGTTAATGACATCACTTCTGGTGGGTCTCAACATGAGTGCCATTCTACAAAGTGGGTCCCGGTCTAAAACGTTTGAATACCACTGGGTTAGAATCTTCTTCTCATTGTGATACGTGTTTTGGTTTTAGTATTTCCCCCCTCGTGTAGCTGCATATGTTGGGTCATTAAATGTATGAGGTGGTCAGATATCTATATTTTACCTTTCTGTCAAATATTTACATGTCATACTGAGGACCTCACCAAAGACTTGTTGTGACTGCTTGCCAAGAAGTATCAAGGCTCAACATAATTGTTAGTGTTTAAAGGTTTTCCTGTTTATTTCTGCAAATAGACAGCATAAACACTGTCAGTTCTGTGTAAACTGTGCCGTATGTATTATTTTCAAAGACGAGAGTCCAGTAAAGCCCAAGCATTGTTGAAAACTCTATTTTCAGCCAAGCCTTTGTGGTTAGCAATACCATGTGTGAAAAATCAAGCAACTGCCTGCCTGGCCATACAGCAGCTAATTAGGAACCAACCTTCGAAAGCTCCGCCTAGCAGAGGCCTAGCAGGAGAAGAAATTAAACAAACCAAATACAAACCAGGGCAACTTTTTTTTTTTACTTCAGAGTAAATTAAGCCATGCAAAGAAGGAATGAAATCTATCTCTCTATATATCATAGAAATACCAAACATGTACAGTATCATAAAATGTAAGCGACCATTTTGGGGACAGGGTTTTGAGTGATGTTCAAAAAAATTTTCATTAAAACATCCATTTGTTTTGTCATTTGAGAACTATTTAGTCACATTACTTTCCCTGTGGAATTTTGTTCCAGATGCCAATTGACACAGTCAGAAAATTCATTCCAGCTCAAGATAAATCCTTAATTCCTCTGCCAGGAATTTCTCTTGCTAGAGACAATTATTGGTCTAGAGGGGGCTCTTCCTTCCTTCTAGAAATGTAGTTCCTTCTAAGAATCCTATGTAAAATTAAATACTTCATTAAACTGACAATCTGCTAGCCCTATTCTTGTGTTTTTGTTGCTGTGAAAGCGAACCTAACGGGCACTGTAAATGTTTGAGACACAAAGGTGGATGAATCATTCAGATGGATAGTTTGGTAGGGCTGTGATTGTGCGCCATTAAAATCAATGAGAATTTGGCTGCTGTCTTCAATAGAAGCAGAATTGCTTACAGAGAAGATTCCAATGTATCTCGACAGGGCTCCTATTTCCTAAACCGCAGAATTCTGAATATGAAGCTATTTTTTTTTCCTCACCCCGCAAATTCTAATTGTTGTTGTCTACCTCCGTTTGTTGTGGGACTGCAAAATACTGGTTTCTTTTCTGAAGGACGTATTTCAGTATTGACCTTGGTGACTGGGGTGTCCTGTAGATTTTCACTGGAGAATGAAGTAATTGCATAATTGGCTGTTATCTGGCCCCTTCCTGGGGGTGCAATCCTGACCAACTTTCCAGCACTGACTTAGCTGTGCCAATGGGGCCTGTGCTGCATCCTGCAGTGGGGGAGGGGCAGTCACAGAGGCCTCCTCAAGGTTAGGGAATGTTTGTTCCTTCACCTTGGACCTGCACTGCCCTTACCCCAGTGCTGGAAAGTTGGCTAGGATTGTACCCTGTGTCATTCTTCTGACTAAACAGGTGATCTTTTTTTTTTACTTATTTATTTTTAACGTAAGTTTTATTTTATGCTATTTTTAACATCCAAAGAGCCCAGTATGGTGTACATAATTCCTTCCCTCTTGTCTTCACAACAACCATATAGGTAGTGGTGCAATTCAAATGATGCCATAGCTGGAGCCAAAAAAAAAAACCCGAAGCCAGCTGAGGTAAGCGAGTGGGCGGGGCCCGGCCATTTAACAACTGGTTCTATAGAACCTGAGCGAACCAGGGCCTGGCCCTTCTTGTTATCTGAATGTGAACAAAGTGAAGCTAGTGGGCGGGGTTAGCGGTGACGTAAATATACCCAAAACAATGCTGATTCCAAGCATTTCAAATGGGTTTTCTCATGATGTTTAGGACTTATTTGTTTACTCCTGAAGTAAAAACTTACCAAAATAACATGTGTGATCGTGGAGAAACATCATTGGTAACCTAATTATGATTCAATATGCAATTCCAAGGTTTAATTCCGCGTAATTATATTACTGAACATACCGGACGAAATGCCGCTTGCTGTCTATTTAAACTCGGATTGCACTGCTTTGACAGACTTATTTTTTGAAATCTACACAAGCAGGAATAAAGTGTGAACGGGAAGGAAAGAAAAAAAGGGGAGGGTGGGCAAAAATTAGATAAATATGTAGGAAAATTACATTAAAATCTCTCAATGTATAACACAAGTAGTTGTCAATATGAGAGTAATTTTTTTTTACTTCTAGGCTATTAAGAGTACTTTTTTAAACTTCTACACTCACCCCCCCCCATAAAACAAATTCTGTTAATGTTCAGAATTTCAAAAATATTACATATTTTTATTTTTATTTTTATTTTTATTCTTCATACCTACTTCAGTTTGTGACGGGCTGCTTACTTTATGAAGTAATATTTTTCTGTAGCAACGAATCACAATGATTTTAAGTACCTGTGCAAAGTAATCCCATTTTTCATACAGCAATTCGCGCACCCATATGCAGAACACGCAGGCATGATTAAAGACGTTGAGATTAACTTTTACACACGGGCAGGGAGATTTTTATTCGTGACGCGGCGGCGGCAATCCTCCTTCGCGGCAATGATCTGAGCTTATACCCATGGCTTCAAGTCTGTGACGTCATGGCTCCTCCAGTGAAATATAATACCTCCATGGAGCGAACCCCCTGAAACCAACCCCTGGCCCTGCGTTAAGAATTAATAGGCACGAATTGAAGCCAGGGGGCGGGCTTAGCGGCCATGTTTTTACACTCAAAACAATGCTGATTCCAAGCATTTCAGATTGCTTTGCTCGTACTGTTTAGGATTTAATAGTTTACTCCTGAAGTAAAAACTCACAAAAATAATAACGTGTGATCGTGTAGAAACATTACTGGTAACCTTATTATGATTTAATATGCAATTCCAAGGTTTAATTCCTCATAATTATATTACTGAACATACCGGACGAAATGCTACTTGCTGTCTATTTAAACTCAGATTGCACTGTTTTGACAGACTTATTTTTTGAAATCTACACAAGCAAAAATAAAACGGCCATGCCCCATTAAAAAAATGTCTGTTAATGTTTAGAATTTCATAAGTATTACAGTAGGAAAATAACATTAAAATCTCTTCATGACACAAGTAGTTGTCAATATGAGAGTAATTTTTTTTTACTTCTAGACTATTAAGAGTATTTTTTTAACTTCTACACTCACCCCCCTCCCAAAGAAAAAAAACAAATTCTGTTAATGTTCAGTACTCACTGAACGGTAGTTTTATTGAACCGATGTAATGAGAATACATGAATCTTTCCGTGGAAATTAAATCCCATTTTTCGTTCAGCGATTCGCACCCCCGTATGCAGAACACGCAGGCATGCTTAAAGAGGTTGAAATTAACTTTTACACGCGTGCAGGGAGATTTTTATTCGAGAATTTGCGGCAATCCTCCTCCTTCGCGGCGATGATCTCAGTCAGCCATATTGTTCCGTCCATGGCTTCAAGAATGTGACGTCATGGCTTCTCCAGCGTATACTAACTTCATGCCTGAAACCCACTACTGCCTATAGGTAGTTTAAACTGAGAGACAGTGATTGGCCCAAGCCAGGAAGCTTCGTGGCTGAGCAGGAATTTCAACCTGGATCTTCCAGGTCTCAATCAAACACCAAAACCACTGGCTCTCATCCAGATATTATATCATTTCCAAGACGCTAACTCTTCCTTTAATTCTTCTAGCCCAATCTTAAGCCCTGGGGCTGCTGTGAGGAGCGGCTGTGCCAAAAAGGTGCCTAGGGATAGGGGAATGTTTGTTCCCTTACCCTGTGTAAAGCCTTGATAGCCCCAATGGCTTTTCTTGGATCACACTATTTAGCGGGCACAGAACTGACAAGGCCTGTATAGGTCTCCATGGCTCGGAAGGGGATATTGAATTTGGTAGCAGACTCTGCTCCATCCCTGCCCCCGTTCCAGGTTCAAATCTCTCCTCAGGCCACCCTCCTCCGCTCATTTCCACTCCTTCCTGACTTTCCACCCTGAAAAGACTGGTTTGCTCGAGGTGTCTTATGGCTCTTTCATGATGCTGGTTGCTGGGGCAATGCCATGGCTACCAGCTCTGCTTCAGTTTAGGACTGGGCCTCTAGTCTGTTAGGGAAACTAGTATGACTGTCCATGAGGGAAATGATGTGCAGTTTTAGGAAGGCCTAACAGAGTTTTTCCTTGACTGTCGTGGTGCAAGTTAAAATGACAGATTTTACCAGCTATTTCATTGCATTACATATTGGCCTTGACCTGAAAGCACTGGACAGCTGTTCCCCACTGCATATGTTGTTGTGTTACATTCAGCTGGCACACAGTTACTCTCTACAGTAGTTACCCTCCTACACACCTGTGAAAATTGCACTTTACTGAAGTTGGAAAAAAGATTAGATGAGGATAGGGGAAAATGTTGTATAGAACAATCATTTTGCAAAGCCATGAATGGTAGTTTGCTGTCTCACAAAACCATTATTTATCAGGTGCTCAAAACTAGACCATTACAGACAACTGTTTGATTTATACTGTTCAAGAGCTTAACTCACAAATGCAGCACCAATACATACCCAGGTATGCTTGGCTGACTTTTCAGTGATTTTTTCACTAAGGTTTCACAGGTTGAGTACCGCTTATCCAGAATTCTGAAATACAGGATTTTTTTGAGCATCAATATGACTTTTTTGTTTTACTTTTTTGCTTCATGAAATTAAATCACAGAGTTTCATGCACAAACATGGTTTCATGCACAAAATTATTTTTTAAAAATGGTGTTAAATTACCTTTGGGCTATATGTATAAGGGCTATATGAACGATAAATTATGTGTTTAGACTTGGGCCCCACACTCAAGAACTCTCATTATGTATTTGCAGGTATTCCAAAATATGGAAATATCCAAAATACTTCTGGCCCCAAGCACTTCATATAAGCGACTTATATTAGAACACACAATCTTTTTTGATTCACTATTATGTCTATTGAATCTATATATATAAAGAAGAGCCTGGGTGTGTGTGTGTGTGTGTGTGTGTGTGTGTGTGTGTGTGTGTGTGTG